>JABXWE010042755.1:0-14193 GCA_014611495.1 Limonius californicus | reverse complement strand
AAGGGCAATTGAATCAAGAAGCACCGTTGGAGAAACACAGACAGAGCCATATCAAAGGACCTACCGCAATGTTACTTGTGACAACTTCTTCACGAACTTCACTTTAGCAGAAAAGCTCTTAGATAATGGTCTTACCATTGTAGGAACGCTAAAAAGCATTGCACAATTTTCAGGCAATACTGAAGCTGAGACTTCACTAGCAAACTAAACAGGGAAACGCAAGCGGTGTTACATTTGTCCAGCTAAGAAAAGTAGAAATCAAAAGCAAACTTGCGGCAAATGTAAACAAAATGTGTCTGGAGAACATAGCTGTGCAAAGGGAATTTGTCATAATTGTGCGTAATTTCTATTATTTACAGTACGGAAATGTAGTTCCTCACGTTAGAATTTATTAAAACTGTATTTCCATATGTTGTTTTAATTGTTTATTATGTAAAACCGGAAGCATACAAGTATTATATTTAATACAGATAAATAAATATGTACATTTAAAATGCTAAATTTACGCACATTTGCTATAAAAACTAGTGTGCCTAGTAGGCACATCTTGTCCGGTACTGTTAGTAAAATAGCTTGACCGGTTAAGGGTTAATAAAGATGAATTTTTCAAGCCTTCAAAAAAGTGTCAGCATTAAAAAATCATTAAGTGTATATTTATGACCATACCCGCCATTTATACGAATGAAATAGTTTCCATGCATTTTCTTGAAAACGAATCTTGCTCTCCTCACGCTCTTTTAACCAAAACTACGTTTAGATAAACTTTGAATTTGATATTTGGCAAACGGAAGGGTGTCATTCGAAGTGCTGCACCTGAAGGATTGACGAAACTGCAGATGAGCAGCCTATTCGCCTCCTTTTCAATGAAAAAAAGTGCTCTTAACTTTATGGCATTTCTTTATGCGGTTCAGGTAGATAGAACAGCCTGTATATATATACTTTGCTCATTGCCTGTTTCAACATCAATTATGCAATGTACGAGTATGTATTAACGAAGCGAAGAGGATAACATATGCGTCATATCCGTAGATTATTTTCTAGATGAACAATTCTCTAAATGGTAGGGAGGATGCACGCTGTATCGATTGCATTAGAGGGTTATTTATTAGTCACACTCGAGTTCAGTGTTATCTCAATTTCCGGTGTTTCATCACTGGGATTTAAAATTTGTTACGAGTTCGTTTTCAGACTGGGATGTAAAGATAAAGTGCTCGCAATAAAACAATTTTTATACAAACATAGGCGGCATGAATTTTGGTTTTCCTTAAATGCCTAGAAATCTGATTAATAAATAAATTATGGCACTATATGTGAATTGTATTGTTTATAAAAGCTAAATAAACAGAAATAAATTACAAATTACTCTTCAGATCTGATAATAATTAAAGGGTATTTTGTTATTTACTGTAATAGATTGGTACTAACTTTATGTGCTTTTATTTCTATATTTAGCTCATTCATCTTAACATCCTGTTCTATATTATCTGAAGTACTGGACAAGATCCGTTTTACTAGCAACTGAATGGTTGCCTATGACAGCTTTCAGGGAAGGAACTGAACAGGAGATCGTAAAATTGTATTGTGAATATTGTGCATTTCTAGGTTCGGTTAATATAAACCATACGGACTCGGCAAAATATATAAGCCTTCCTACTCGCATGTGCTTTGTTATTGCATTTCGTACATCAGACGCAGTCAGTAGCAGGCTTTGTAAATCAAGCTGTCGCTGCAGAATACTAATAAAACCCCGCACATCCCCCATTTGCATTGTCCTGACACCACATATCTATAGAATCCATATTCGCATTCTGAATACCGTTTTAATCACATTTCAATAACCACGTTGCGTATGCAAAATTAGAGTTTGGAATAATATTACAACAGCATTGGTCATTCAGCACACAAAACCAATTATACAAAAAAAAATGGTTTGTGAGTATCCCAGACCGGGAGGTTACTTTCAACTGTAATCGTAGAGTATCCAGTAAATAGTTGCTCCAATAAGAAAATACTTTATATTTCATATCGTTACATAGCTACAGAAGCCAAATGTACATAAGAAGAAATAAATTCGATGAAATGTGGTAGTCATTCGGAGAAGCTACCAAGAACAACCGCGTCTAGCAAGATCTGTAGAAATGTGTAGTTCGAGCTTAAATTAAATAAAAAAATATACACGTACTTGCAACAACCACACAAAAAATGAAAAATCTGTAACAGGACGTGTATTTATGTACTCTACCTTGGATACAACATACAAAGACGTATTAGAAAGACTGCACAAAGAAACCGCAAAGCCCAAAAGCAATAACAAAGAGGACATTAGAATGCCTGGACCATGTGATAGGGAATACAGATAGATCTGAACTATTACAGCTTGTCTTGCAGATTGCAAATGTATGTGACAATAATGTATTGCAGCGTTTATTACAAAAGATTCTTCCTTCTTCCTTCATGCACACAAAAACACAGCGATGTTCGGACCATTATACAGGGTGATCCGAGAGAAGTGTCAAATTCCAGGAGTTTATTCTACACATTAGTATATACATAATCGGAAAACCTTTTACCATAAGGTGTAAGGTGTCCAGAGATGCCGTTGCCCCGGTCGCTAGTAAAGTGAGAGTGAGGAATCTTCAACAGAGGAGGGCAAAAGGAAGAGATATGAGGACGATGAGAGTAGCGACCAAGCAAAGAAACCTAAAAGTGTAAGTGGATCCCCCGACAGTAGGAAGCTAAATAGAACATCAGGAAGATCCTAACAAAAGGAAGATGCCAAAATAGACCAAATATTAAGCCTGCTACAAAATCTAACATTAGAGGTGAACCAGATACGTACAGAACAACGAGCATACAATGAAGAATTAAAGAACCTAAAGTTAGAAAATGAAGCTATAATGAAAGAGAACAGCAATATAAAAAGATGCTAAAAATGGGTACATGGAATATAAGAAGCTTGAATGGTAAAGAGCATGAACTCATAGAAGAATTCGAAAGAACAAAACTAGACATAATAGCAATCACTGAAACCAAAAAGAAAGGGCAAGGAATGATAGAATTAGAGCGAGGACATATATTACTTTATAGTGGAGTAAAACCAGAAGCAAGAGCAGCAGAAGGTGTAGGGTGCATAATAAAATAAGAGCATGTGAAAAGTTTAAAAACAATGTAATTCATTTCTACACATTAGTATTTCACTAAAAAACACAAGAGATATTATACGATTTTTATTTGCATTCGAATTACCGCGTCTTAAAATTTTAAACAATACATTCTCAGAGGAACATCACCTCTATGCAAGCAGCAGCATTTGCAATATTACGAGTTAGTGCATCTCTACTTTTCATTTGTACTAGGTGTGTTTCATTGAAACCCATCTTTGCTTTATAAAAAATTTATTCAAAAATGTAATTACAATTAATTACCATCACAATTAGGGCACCTATCCCATTGTGTTACTAACCGACGTATACCCTGCTCATAGAATTCTTGTAGCTGCTGATCGAAGAAGTCTTCCACTGCTATCTGTACTTCTGCGTCAGACTCAAAATATGCAAATCGCAAGGCTATAGATCCGGGCTATAGGGTGGATGCTCTAAAACCCTCGGTCTCTTTCGTTGAAGATCTGCTATCACAACATGAAGCGTAGCATTGTCGTGCAGCAAAATGACCCCAAGTGTAAGATTTTCGGGACGTATCCGTCTTATTACTTGGTGAAGCTTGTTCAAAATTTCATTGTACAGATTTGCATTGACATTTACTCCAGGTTCATTAAACACTATCAACAAGGGTCCTTCATGGTCGAAAAAAATGTTAACATGTTGCCTGCAGAAGGTTATGCTTTAAACTTCTTGGGTGGTGGTGAACTTGAATGTTTCCACTGCATCGTCGATAACTTACTGGATGGCTAGTAGTAATGGCATCAAGTTTCGTCACCAGCAACTATTGACAGATGAAAGCCATTACCATTATGCCTATAGTCTGTGAGGTGTTGCAGAAATAAGCCCATTCGCAAGCATTTTTGTTAATTAGACAAGAGACGAGCGAACAAACTTTGTTTTAACCCAAATTACGCACAATACGATGAATAGATCCTATATTTCCTATATTATTATTGTTTTCTGTTAATGCAGCACATCGTGCACCTGGTCGCAGCTCACCCGTTCTCCCCTTGTTGCGATTCTTAAATTTTCGGCACCAGTCCTTCACAGTTGGGTACGGAATACATGCATTTCCATACACTGCTTTCATTCGCGTACGAATCTGCAATGGCTGCACACCCTCAGCGCGTAAAAGTTGTAGGACCGCACGCTGCAGCTTATTAATGTGTTACTTACAAACACTACTAACATTAATAAACGTCATTTGAATTATTGCATTTGGTTTTAAGGATAAGTAGTTCCATGATGGGTTTCAGTTGAACTAGTTTCTTACATCTCGACTGGTTGAAAAGACAGGTTTTCAACCAGTCTCACAACAAAAGTTTAATGGACTAGGGCGTGGAGACCTTTGCGGCCAATTAATCGGACCGCCGTAATTAACCTAATGTCCACGAATGGTTCCATTCACATACTGATTGACCTGACGGGAAAAATGTGAAAGGGCCCAATCCTGCTAATTGTACATAGCATTTCTTACGTTTCAAGCAACATTTTCTAATAGTCACTGCAAATCATTTCGCAAACTTTCCGAATACTAATCTACTGTTAGACGATTCTTAAAAATGAAATAGCCAATTAAACTATTACCTACTATTTCATATGGATTTTAGTCTGACTATTAGTGAGAGTTACGGATATTATTGATGCTGTCACGAGTAAATGTCGCTTCGTCGGTAAAAAATAAACCTGGAACTAATTTGCGATTAGCATTCATCAACCGACAAAACTGTATACGTTTAACATAGTCCCCGGTTGTAGGTTCTGTACACGCTGTATGTGGTATGGATATAAGCCTTGTTTGTGTAGTGTTCGAATCACCCATATCTGAGAAATTTCAAGTTGAGCGCACTAGAAAGTGTACCACTGTCACACAACGTGTTGAAGACTTTGATAAATATGCTTCCAGTTGGAATAATCCTATTCTTGAAATGAAACATTTGACGATATTATTCAACCCCAGCTCTGGTATTTCCGTTCCGTGGTAGCAACCATAAACAAACATCATATTTGCATATTCCACATGTGAGTAGATGTGTGGTATTGCTTATCACTATTAAGTAGTAGTAAGTAGTTTTATAGTAATTGAGAACTTATTGTTTTACAATATAAATGTGCCAATCTACAAGATTAAAGTAAATCCTTCAAGTCGCTGTAATTCGAAAGCATATAAAAATTGTACAATGTTTGTGTTTTTTATTCATTAGTCATTTACCAGTGTGTAGAGTATGCTCCCGGAGTTTCACACATTCCTCCCAACTCACCCTGTATAATATATAAAAGCTAAAACTTTTATTGTTTAGCACACTAGATTGCGTATTCGTTGCAAGTACTACTAAATTTTTATTTTAATCATAAACACTGAATATATAGTGGTATATTCCGCGTATTTACCGACTGTCCCTCGTACATTCTGTGAAAAGCGTAATTTGATTTTCTTCCTGCACGAACTAACAAATATAATTACACACTAATGGCGCAAATACTCATTTGTCACCGTGTGATGAACACAGTTTACAGTAACATTTCGGTATGTACATCGAATGCTCGAGAAAATCCTTTACTCATCGCTCTTAATTTTTGAAGTTTTTCACAAAGAAACTCTCGTTATAGTTAATGATTAGATGTTACATTGTTATCAAGGATTTCGCATTATAGGTACGCTTCATTAACCAATTTGTATTTATGAGGTACTAAAACGAAAACGAATTCTTTCAGTAACCGAGAGATGTTTCCTTCCTGATACATGAGACGCACACGAATTGAAATCCAATATTGACTGAACGTTTCCAAGACACTAACGAAGGACACGCAATATTAAGGTCAGCGGGAGATTGTATTTTTAGTATTTTTGTGACAGTTGCTTTCATTGTGGAAATGAAATGAGCTTATAGAAAAATTTTCAACTTCTACCTGATCTTCATAAATAATTTCAAAAATTCCATATTTCATATCAAGTTCTGTAGTTTATAATCATTGAAAATTAAATATACGTCATCATAAACCACTTAAATTAGTTGCCTATACACAGTGTTGGGTAAGTTACTCTAAGAAAGTAACTAAGTAAGTTAATCAGTTACTCGGTAAAAAAGTAACTAAGTAAGTTACTAAGTTACAGAATTATAAAAGTAACTTGAATAAGTTACTAAGTTACCATAAAGTAACTCGTTATTTTTTAAGTTACCTTTTTTTAGGAGACGCTACTAATGTACATGCAATTACTACCAACTTAATATCAACAGAAACACACATTTATAAGCAATTCTTTATTAGCAAATATTCTATACATGGGGGAAGGAACAGGCTTAGAGCTTAGAGGCGTTGGTTCAACGATGTTTTTGGGATTTTCCAAGGATTCTATTTTATTTTTCGTTATTATTGAAATATAGAGACGGTGAATGTATTTTCTTCTGAATTAGACACCCCCAACCTGCGCACAGGCATTAGGAATGTACTTCCCAGTAATCCGCATATCTGCTCAGAAGGCTTCTAGTTGTTAAAGGATTAAAGATTACTGGAAAAAGCTGTCACCACCCAAATAGGATTCATCAAATATTATTTATTATCGACTAAGTACAAGAAGGTATTCCTGTGTTCGGTATTAGCATTTGCATACTAAAGCATTCGAAATTTCAACAAATTCTTCAGCTTCAGGTATAATTTCTTAAATACTACGCATTAAAAACCGAACATTTAAAAATATTTTACATTTGTAGCATGAAAATGTAACTTGTCATAATTCAGTTACTAAAGTTACTAAATAATTGTAACGTGTTATAGTTACAATTACTGAAAACACAAAAGTAATTAAGTTACTATTAAGTTATTGAAAAGTAACTAGTTACTAGTAACGAGTTACTTTTACTTAGTTACTACCCAACACTGCCTATACATCATTGATTTATATAGCTTTAACAATTCTTTTATACAGGTTGTTCTTAAAACATGAACCAAAATGTTTACAGTGTATTGGCGGTGGATCCGAAACGTTTCTATGAATATATGTCCGAAAATACTTCGAGATAAATATATATGAATCTTCATTTAATGTTTGAAATAGCAAATTTGCTCAGCGTTGGATCGGACGCAGTGGACCAACTGTACGGTCTCACAGGTCACCCGATTTAATCCCGCACGATTTTTATTTATGGAGTCACATGACAAATATTGTTTATGAAGAAGCAGTCGAAACTAAGGCCTGGTTTTGGCAGGGTATTCAAGACATTGGAATATTTGAAAGAGTAAGACAATTACTATTTATTTATATCTCTTATAACTTTTCAATAAAACATTTGCGGATATAAGTATGTTCATTATAACTTATTTTACGTAGTTACTACCCAACAAGCTATAAAAATTTGGCTACGTGTTTTAACAAAACTATTATACCAACGATTATAAGATTAGAGAAAGAGAGAGAGAGAGAGAGAGAGAAAACATGCACGTGGTAATGGCTACAACATTAAATTGGTTGCTATGTTAATCAGAAACATAGATTATAAATTCGCAATCAAACAAATTATTCCAAAGATTTTGACAAAACTAAATATCTTTCAGATCTGTATTTCGCTGATATATAAGAGAAAATTGATTAAATTATAAATAAAATAAACGCATTCAAAGTAAACTCTTAAACAACAAAACCACCCTCAATACCTTATTCATTTCGAAAAATGGGGCTAATAATTATTTCAAATTAGTTGTTTGCAAATGTAATTATCCACAGTATAATTCTGTATACAGGGTGCTTAGAAAATATGTTCAGGTATTTTACCCACTTATAGATCTCATCAATACAGGGTTTGTTCGAAAAGTAATGTCAGTGAGTCGATGAAAAAATGTATTGATCATATCGGTACAACACATTAAAAGGTTTCAAAATAGGCTCCTCCTGCGTCAATACATCGCTTCCAGCGAGATTTCCAGGCATCGAAGGCGTCACGGAAGGTCTCCTCCAGAATGTCCTTTAGAGCCTTGGTGCAAGCCTCTTTGACTTTGTCAGCTGTCCAGAAATGATGTCCTTTATAGGAGTTTTCAAGCGCGGAAACAAAAAGAAGTCTGGGGAAGCCACATCAGGACTGTAGGGCGGCTGGGGAACTGCTGACACCTTTGAGTCGGTCACGAGGAAGGTGGCGTAGGCTGGCGCGTTGTTATGGTCTCTTGAGCACTTCCACGTAGAATTTGGCGTTGGCGGTTGTACCGTGTGGTACAAGCTCATTGTGGACGAGCCCCCTGATGTCAAAGATCACAATGAGCATGGTCTTGACCTTCGACTTGCTCATTCTGGCCTTCTTGGGGCGAGCTGACGCCGAGCTGTGCCACTTTGTCTTTTTATTTCGGAGTCGTATTCAAACACCCAAGACTCGTCACCATGATGACATTGTCTAAAAAGTGGGGGTCACTTTCACAAAAGTCCCAAAGCTCCTGGCATGATTCAACTCGGCGCGATTTTGGTCGTCCGTTAGCACTTTGTACACCAACTTCGCGCACACTTTTCGCATGTGCACATTGTTCCTTACAATCTAGTGGATGGTACGTTTTGAAATGTTTAATACCTGTGCCACTAAACGAACACTTAAACGACGGTCTGAGTTCAAAAGTGCTCTGACACCCGTCACATTTTCGTCGGTGGTGGTCGTTGATGGCAGTCCAAAAAAGTCTTGTGTCACCAATAGACTTGGCGTTCCGACAAACAATCATCACCAAAGGCCGTCTTTATCATAGGAAAATTTTCCACTACGGACTTGCCGAGTTTCACACAAAACTTGATGGCAATCTTTTTTTCCAACGAGCGCTGCATTGCGGCTTGCACGGGCGACGAAAAAGAGTTACAGGGAAAAGCCTTTCCTTATTCTCCGGATGGTCGTAGACAACTGAGCGGCCGCGCGTTCGTAAGCTGACTTCCTCCTCCACCGATCCCAACCGATCCGAGCGTACTGTGACGTATAGCCGCTTCACAATAAAATCACCGACATTACTTTTCGGACAAACCCTGTACAAACAGAAAGTCGTAATAAACATGGGTTCGAAAACTAACCGTTTTCGAGATGGGGTTTTTTTTAAGAAAATAACTATTGCTTGTTATTTCAATAAGTTCTCCACCAATTAAAACAAATAGCCGTGTAAATAAAACATTTTAATTACAAGTAATTGAAGTAGATGTTTTACACGTCCTCCTTCCATTTGTACACATCCTTCGCATCTCCGTAAAAATGAACGCCGCACTCTTTAAAAGATTCCTGGATTCATACGAACAGTCTTGCAGGTATGTTCTATTCCTTCTCGCAATTCGTCTAAATTATTTACAGGGCTTGAATAAACTAACAATCGTTGTAACTTTCGTTTATGAAATTTCTGACTATGATTGAACAATGTGCAGGTGCCCCATCGTGCATCAGCCACATATTCATTCTATGAATGAGGGGCACATCTTCTAACAATAGTGGCAAGGCATTACCTATCAAGTCAAGATACAATTGGCCAATCAAACGGTTCAGAAGAAAAAAAAGGTCTCGTATGGTATCATACGGTCTCCAAAAAATACCAAGCCAAACGTTAACTGAAAATCGTTGTTGATGATTCGATTCAATAATAGCATGAGACCATCTGACCAAACACGGCTGTTGTGGAAATTAAAAATGCCATTTCTTGTGAAACTAGCTAAATAAGACTTCACTAACAAAGTTTGCGTTTTCCGCAACTCTTGTCAGTGCCCATCGGCAAAATAGTCGACGTGCGGCATAATCAGGCACAATAAGAACCTGTAACGTTTGAGTATGGTATGGGTTCAATTGCTCCTCATGTAACATTCTCCAAATTAGGGAAGCATTAATATTTGTTTCGGCAGAAAGTCTTCTAGTATCGGTACCTGGATTTTCTTCAATCCTCCTTAAAATGTTAACTTCCGCTTCAGGAGTAGAAACTGATCTAGGCCGACCACCACCACCGATTTTTGATTTAAAAGCATCAACTTCGGATAAACGTTGATGCAAATTTGGAAAAAAATTATCACACGGAAGTGCCCGGTTCGGAAATGCTTCGGCATATAAGCGAAGTGCCTCATAAGAATTACTCTTGGCCTTACCGTACATGAAATGCATATCTGCCATTTCCGCGTTAGTATACACATATTCCACCAACAACAATATCAATATTGACACTTACAGAAACTCAAACAAATGTTGTTTTGTCCACTTCCATAGCAGACGTGATAGATACGATTCTGCACTCGTGTTTATTACGACTTTTTTGTTTGTATTGATGAGATCTATAAGTAGGTAAAATATCCGAACATATTTTTTAAACACCCTGTACATAGGTCAGACAGTTAAATATGTTATATTTATGTTTAGGTGGATATAGTTTGCGTTAAAGTAAAGCAAATTTTACCTTAGAATAACAACTGCCAACCAACCTGGCGTGCGGGACACTTTAAATGTGATAAAAGTTAACAATTTGTTCATTTCTTTACCGCTGAAAATTATTTCATTAAAATGTATTTTGGGCTATAAAACAGGAAGCATAACTGTCGAGAATGGGTATACCAATTAACAACTACGGTCTATTTACGCTTAGATTTGCGAACTATTTAACAGCTTTTACTCAAAATTGGCTATACTTTACAGTTCATCTTAAAAAGATTAGACAGTGAATATGCGAAATGGGGTCTACAGATTAGTTTGAAGAAAACTGAATACTTGATGATAAACTTTGAAGAACAAGTTGAAGTACTGTTAAATGAAGAAAGTTAGGTGCATGTTCAAGTTGTATAATTGACAAAATTGAATAAATCTAAGAATTGAAAACACTAGGAAGGCTACTGGTGCACTACACTCACTGTCGTGGGATTAAAACGTTTTAAGAAAGAATACAAACAATATTATAAGGACTACCGCAGAAACAGTATTTTGTTAACGTTTTAACCGTCTTTAACCGTTTGATGTCAAGACGGTTAAAGAAGAAGAAACGAAGAAGTTAACAGCTAATGTAAATGAATATATACGAAGAAGTGCCACCGTGTCCAGAATAGAAAGGGAAATCAAATTGACAGCAGATGAAACTGTTATAACTCGAATGGAGATAAAAAGATTGCAACAGTTTGCAGGTTTACCAATCTGTTAGGTATAGATGAATTTAGATGGTGAAGTCAATTTTTATAATGCACACCAAGGAATGAACAGGGGCGACCACGAAAATCATGGAATAAAGGAGTTAGAAAGTTGATGATGAATGGGAGGCCTTGAAGAAGGCGTAGCACACGAGCGTGCCGCGCACAATTTGTTTAAAAAATTATGGAGTTGTCAATAACAACTCCCTGATTCCCATCCCATCCAGTTCATCCAGCACATTTCCTCACATACTAACATTCCCCACCCTTGAAAACCCCCATGCCCAAACTACAACTGAGACACCTCTAACATCGATTCCAACCTAAATGAATTTTGATGTCAAGTCAAGTGCTGCGGTAATTACTCTACCACGGTCTCCTTATACACAACTAGAAATTTGAAAACAGAAACAGAAAACGTATGCGCTCACAAACATCTATAAAAATCTATTACACTAAGTCTTGTTATCGCATGCGTTAACATTATAACATTCATTCCCTTTCTGTTAATAAACTTAAATCGGATATACGTGAAGTTTCCCACAATTACCCACTTTCGAAGGAATATACCATTAATGGCTGAGCAAATTTAAGTTCCTAAGCTCTCCTTTATTGAAAGTTTCTGAATATAAGATCAGACGCAATCGAAACCGAGACCAGAGTGTTGTTTCCCTTACTACAAATGTTTACTTGTATTATTGTTGAAAATGGCGGGCTTTGTGTCGGAGTACGTATAAAGCAACTGAAAAAAAAGCTAATAACAGCAGTATAAATCGTTATTAATATTTTTGATCCATGAGGACAGCTCCAAGAATTTCAAAGTTAGACGTAGATCAATCTAATAAAATTTTAAAATAAAAATAATAAAAAGAAATACAACACAAACCGCAATTATGATCTCTTTGTTACAGGATCATTTGTCATGATTCACAACTCATGATTGATTGGAATGCGAAGATACAACTGCTGGTAATTCCGCTGAATAGATGCTGATTAGCGCCAATAACGAGGCTCCGGACAATACTCGTATGTGCATGACATGAAACTGAGAAAAGTGAGTCACTAGGTGACACTTTATCACGCGAATTAACGAATCTGCACTCTGATGGAATTCAACAGTTCCAATAAATTCTGGTTTGACGCAAGAAAACACTGACAGTAAAAGTCACGAGAAAAAAAGATTATTATAATGAAAATAAAGTTACGTATCTATGTTGGCCCAAGTTACTGTTTTTACGGCGCTATGAATGCCAGCTGTCGCTTCCAATCAATGACGCTTTGGTAAAATGGAGAAGTGTAGTAAAAGATGGGGATCCTTTTTTCATTAAATATCGTGAATTAACGTGAAATATGGACACAATATTTGATGCAGAATCCATTCATATGCAAAAAATGTAACGGATGTTCAAGTGGGGTGAACTAGGCGGACATATCAATCTTACGTAAAGACATGTTGTAACATAATACGAGGGCAGCCTTCTAAGTTTTTACAAAAACTAGGAAAGAAAAAATTTTTTGGAACACACTGTTTTATTGTTTTCTAAATATTCGCTTCTAAGATTTATACAGTTTTGTATGTGTTCAAACCAATTCTCGAAACATTATTTCCATTCTGAAGTTGGCTTCTCAAAAACATGGTGTTTGCAGGCTTGAACAGGTTCTTGAGGTGATGAAAATCGCTGTCCACGCATTTTTTGTTTGATATTCGGAAACACAAAGAAGTCGTTAAGCGATAAATCAGGTGAATACGAGCAATGACACAGTAATTCGATTTTTCTCCTTCAAATAATCAATTGATTGACGTGCTGTGTGAGAGCTGGCATTGTCATGATGAAGAATGATGCGACGTTTTCGGTTGTTTTTCGTGATTTCGTCGATCACTTCTGGCAAACAAATTGTTGTATACCGTTCACCGTTAACTATTCTTCGATCCCCTAAAGGAAGTGTTGCGACATGTCCACTACAACCGAAGAAGCAAGCGATCATTTTCTTGGAACTGCTTCGTCAACGAACAACTTTTGCGGGATTCGGTTCATCTTGGAACACCCAAACAGTGGATTGTTGCTGAGTTTCCGGTTCATACGAATATATCCATGTGTCGTCACCTTTTAGAATGCTGCATACGGCTTTTGTAGTCCCTCGGTCGAATTTTTTCCTTACACCAATTAACACGATACTTTTTTTGAACCTCGGTCAAAGTATGCGGAATTCATCGGGAGCAGATCTTTTTCACAGCTAAATGTTCATGCAAAATCTAATGTACTGCAGTCTTCGATATTCCTAAGGATCCCTCTATCTCACTGTAAGTCGCATGCCGATCTTCTTCAATGATGTTGCGCACAGCATCGATGGTTTTTAAAATAACAACCGATTTTTTTTTGACCTTCACGAAATTCATCATTGACGGACGCACGACCGCGACGAAATTCTGCAAACCAATTGTAAACAGTCTTTTCTGATGGTGTTTCATTACCAAAAGTTGAACGAAGCGATTCTATGCATTGTTGTTGAGGTAGGATTTTACCAAAATCGTAAAAAATCATCCAACATATACCTTCAAGTGAAATTTTCATTTTTTTACAAAATCGCTTTTTTTAAACGCTCACTGTAAACAAACTACGCGGTCAATTTCTAAGCTGTCACTGTTTTCAGAATAACAAATTTCAAATTTTACGAAAATAGTAATGACACATCTCAATAGCGCCACCTAGTAGTCGTTTGTAAAAACTAAAAGTTTGCCCTCGTACGCTTCGGTTGTCGTTGGTTTAGTCGGTTGCGAAATTCTGCAAGTAGTAACTGTCAAATTGGTTAAAAGATCGCGAGCAATAATGGTTCATTTGTTCATTTCCTCTCTACAACAACATAAAAATAAGTAATTCTTTTTACAACTAACCCACGTGTATTGTGACATTGTTCTTGATTTTACTG
>JABXWE010042753.1:0-10972 GCA_014611495.1 Limonius californicus | reverse complement strand
ATTTCCCCCAGATCCGAGCCAAAGAGGAGGTTGGTTGGAGGACATTTTTCAACCAGTTCTTTGGTGTCCTTGTTCATATAAGGATATATGAAGCTACGACGGGACTTGGTTAAATAAAAAACAAACTCGTGAGGAGATGACCAGAATCAGACAAAGTAGAAAGTAAGGTATTCTTACACGCTTTTGGAAGGATATCTGTGTCTTCCAGCAATGTACTAATACCTTTGCCTAACGCCGCAATGGCGGTCCCTAATTTAGTTTGGAATTTTACATAGGCATCGTCCTTTCTTTGCATATTTAGTGGTATGATAGCTTTCGACTCAGGATTTACCACTGGTGGAGTCAAAAGGGGGCAATTAGTAGGAATATTATATTTTTGCAAAATATTATTGTATTTTTCCTCAGCCAACCCATTTGTAAGCGTGTGATTCCAACGAGTCGCTAGAGCTGTATGTAAAACAGTGCTGTTGTTATTTTGTGTGCTCGGGTCTTCACCTAAAATGTTTAATATGTCTTCCGGAAGCTCTACATCATTGTGGATAATTAATTCATCCGTAGCTGCCATTTCCGGATCTACCATATCGCGCGGACTATGGGTAAAAACAGAAGCATTTGCCGAATCGCTCGGATTTCGGGCGAGCACGCTAGGGGAATTGCTCCGCGAAGGATGACGGAGCCGCTTTGATAGCACATCTGGTGTGTGAGATGGAGATCGCACAGAGCGTGTAGAAGACAGAGACCGTTGTCTGCTATTGGCCGAACGCCCCGTGCGGGAGCGTGTACGAGACCTTGAACGGTGTTGCTTGTAGAATTTTTCAAGCCTGTCTACACGTTTTAACAATTTTTTCCTATATTTTAATTCATTAGAGGAATCAGATTCCGAACTAGGAGACCGAAATCTCCTTTTCCTTGATTTTCCCATGCTAAAATAGGTAGAAAGGTTACGCTGTGTATAGTATTATACTCACGTTTTTGCGAATAAGCAGGAGAGTTTTGGTGCACGTGCGTATTCTAACAGCACAAAAAGGCGAATGAGGACTCTCGGCGGGGACGTAGTGGCCGGTGGGGGACCGGCGGAGGGATTGTTTGCTTTAAACTATGTGGATAACAGTACAAAACAGGCGAACTACGTGGTGAATAATTAACATCTTTGGACTGGATGCAGAAATATAATGATAACTTTACTATTAAATATAATAAACATTTTAAGCTCCATCAAGTTCACATTATGATTTATATTGGGTGGTAATAAGTGTACGATGGGCATGCGAAACGATCAAACGTTTTATAAGAAAATTACACATGGAATAGTTACAGTGCGATAATAAAATGAGGATGGGTATTTCAAGCAGCAAAATTGATAGAATTCATGGAGGAAGATCACGTAAATCCTGCATGAGTCATATTATTTAACTAAACTTTTCGAAACTCTTGGCCTGGTATGACAAAATCGTTTTTACAATTAAAAGAATTATGTTGAGACATTTTATTTTCGGTTTTGAATGGACATCCAGGCATTTTGATACCTTAGCCACATGAATTATAAATAAACTGGACAGTTCTAACCATAGTAGTGTTCTTAATATTACAACACAGCTCAGTTAGTTTATTGGCAAGAACTTTGATAAACATTAAAAATCTAAACTTGGAAAGCAGAAAAACTTTACCGGGTTGTTGTAATTTATTTAAGTTTGTTGGTTCAATAATGCATTGGCATTTTTATTTTTGATGTTTTAAGGCGCGTTCTCACGATTCGATTTTAGTTGATCAACTTTAGTGGATCAACTAAAATCGAATGAAAATTGCTGTGAGAACATACATTTCAACTTTTGTCGGTCAACTTTAGTTGATTCCACAAAAGATTGACCCATTCAAACTTTATCGTTCAAGTTATGAGTCAACCACTATCTTTTAGACGAGTTGAAATGCGTTTGAAGCGTGTGAACATTTAATCAGTCAAGTTGAATCATTCGATTGTGTTGCATTCTGCAGCCTGCTTGCTGTTTTACGAGATATTATAGATTATTATAAAATAAGTTTAAAGTGGTCGGGAAGTACTAGATGTTCAAATTTATAGAACTTTATCATAATCATGACTGTCTTTGGAACCATAGACTGGACAGTTATAAAAATAGAAATGCTAGAGAAAATGCATTACGTGTTATGGCGCGGGAAATGGAAATAGACGGCCTTAATGTTCCATAATTCTTGAATCAGTAAATTAGTAATAACCTGAACACCAGTGATTGGAAATAACGCGTTAAAAGTAACGGCGTTACAGGTAACGCGTTACTTTTTTAGAAACGTGTAACGGGAACGCGTTACTTTTGTACACAAAGAACTAGTAACGGGAACGCGTTATTTTTTTTTGGTAACGAGTAACGTATTAGACGTTACTTTGACGTTACTTTTAATTGTTTCCTTTTATTTAAAAAAAATCATTAAATTTAAATCGATTTATTGGTGTAAACTGTAAACAAAATATTTTTTAACAACCTACAAAATGCAGTACCTAACCTATACATACACAGTTAAAATTTTACGATGTTTTGCGAATTCATAAAGTTCACAAAATTTATCTGCCAAATGCCGTCTAAGAGGGACGTAGGTCATAAACTGTAAGACATAAAGATTATATGTAACATTTCAAACTGTAGTTTAATAAAGATTTTATGTAATATGTATTTCAAACTGTTGATTTATTATATTTACAATTTATTTCTAATTTCAAGTTCTAGCACTCGTCAAACCAAAGTAAAAAAACTTCAAAAATAAAAAAATTTAAAATAATTCAAAAAAAAAAGTTTAATTAACATTCACAGTAAACAAAATTTCAAAGAATAAGAGTAATTACATAAAATTTAAACAAAGTTAAGTAACGTCTATAGTAACGCGTTACTTGCGAAAGTAACTTGTAACGAGAACGCGTTACTTTTGAAAATAAGTAACGTGTGACGGGAAGGCGTTACTTTTATTAGTGATTAACGTGTAACGGGAACGCGTTATTTTTTAAAAGTAACGTTCCAATCACTGCTGAACACCCAGGCGGACGATTTCTCTAGTTGGCGCCATTTTATTTCGCTAGTCGATTCAATTTTTACGCTTGAAATGTACGATGTGTGTGAACCAAAAACTTGACCGATTTTAGTTGATCCACTAAAGTTGATCAACTAAAATCGAATCATGAGAACGCGCCTTTAGGAAACATTGGTTGTTGAAAGGTTTTCGCTTTAATACTTGGTTTGCTGTTGTGTTAATAATAAAATATACACGATGTTAATGAATTGTAGGGACAAACTTCTAGGGTTTGTAAAACACAACAAAGCGAACAACTATTGTTAATAAATGTGTGCTCGAAAGTGTTTCAAACCAAATTGCATTTTTAATTATTATTAGTATCGGTCACACGCAATTTTGAAAAAAAAAACGATCTAGATATAAATGCATTCAAATAACGTCAATTTTGACACAATTCGATATTTTTGTGATATTTTTTCACTTTTCTTGCAGTCGTTTCTTTCTGTACCTTTCATTATTCGTTTTTTCCGTTCTGTGATTTTTTTGATAATTATTTTCTTTGGTATTTTCGTTCTGCGTTTCGTATTTTTATGTTATGGCGAATTATACTTTTGCCGAACAGCATGACATGATGTTCATGTATGGAGCGAGCTGCTTGGGGTAACGCACGCGGAGCTGCTCGCCTATATCAAGAACAATTTCCGAAGAGGAATCATAAATCGCACAAGGCCTTTAGTGTAGTTTAACGTCGGCTGCGGAAGGAAGGTACATTCGTTGTCAACAGACACAACTGTGGAGCTACCGGAACAAGGCAAACGGTAGATTTTGAGGAAGAAGTTTTGGAGAGAGTGGCTGAAAATCCTTCTACATGTTCAAGAGCCATAACTCATGAAATGGGAGTGAACCATGTTTCAGTATGGGAGGTACTACATGAACAGCAGCTACATCCGTACCATCCACAGCAGGTACAAGCCATGGTTTAAGCAGATTTTCCCAAACGGGTAGAATTTTGCCAGGAATTTCTGCGGTGGTGTAATGAGGATCCAGAATTGCAAGTAAAAGTTCTGTTTAGTGACGAGGCATCTTTTCATTGGACCATATCTGCCACCCCACAGGTTAACAGGAGCAATTTATTTAAATTTCTTGCGCCATGTCCTGCCTGAACTTTTGGAAGATGTTCCACCTCAAATGTGCAGCACGATGGTGCACCTACTCATTTTTCGGCGGAAGTCAGGAAATTTTTGAATACACTTTTCCCAACAGATGGATAGGTCGAGGAGGACATGTGGTGTGGCCTCCACGTTCTCCTAATTTGACCCCACTTGATTTCTTTTTGAGGGCTCATGTTAAAACTTCAGTGTATGCTACCCCAGTTGAAACTGTAGAAGAACTTACGGCGCGTATTCTTGCTGCTTGTGAAGAAGTTCAACAGACTCCTGGTATATTTGGAGCGATGCGCAGGAATTTACTTCGTAGATGTGCTTCGTGTGTAGAAACTGGGACATTTTGAACAGTTACTATAATTTTGTTAATTTTTGAATTAGTTATTGTAAATTTTTCAAATAATTGATTTTTGCTTTGTAATTTTGGTTTTTTCTATTGCTTAGTTTTGAAACATTTTGTTAATTAAAATATTTTAAATTTAATTTGAATTTGAAAAGTGGGAAAGAGGGCTTTATTTATCCTGTATTAATTTCCCTCGTTATGGAAACAAATAGTAGGTAGTAAATTGAATTGCCTACATTTAGGCGCTTCTTAAAGAATCTTTGAGAAGCTCTATCCCTGAAAGGAAACACCTTTGACCATACATTTATTAACAAAAAATGTTTGTTTTCATGTATACTTTAAGCCCTAGAAGTTTGTCCCTGCAATTCATTAACCCCCTGTATACATCCAATAATAAAAAACATTAAATATTTACTATTATTCACAAAAAGTCCGTGTTCTTATTGTGAGATTAAATTTGCAGTATGCTGTAATATAATCTTTTTCTTCGATATTTGGGTCTACTTCACCCAACAAATTTTCTGAAATAAGATTAATTATCAACGCGGTGATAGATAAATTAAAGGCTAACAGAATTTTTTTATTGCAGCCATTGGTTACACTGTTTATTGTCCAGAGTCGAATCACTCTAACCTCAAATTACAGTAAACGTCAATGATTGCTTAAATAAAATAGTGCGTTAGTCGGTCGAGTGGCTTGAATAAAATACCAGAGAAAATGACTACTTTTATGGTACACGAATAAACTGGTCAACATATTGAACGCATATGGATACTTACAAGTTACAAACACATAACCTAACCATTTGTGTCCTTTTCTGGGGTGTGTCGAACAAGGGGATAAAAACATTTTGTTGATATCACTACGTACAGCTGTCACGAAGACCCAACGATCGAATAAACAGATAATATATTGAAATATAAGGGAGTATTGAACAGCATCTGATAGCTTTCAGTGTGATGTTGACAGTAGGTGAGCAACATTTGAAAAAAAAAACAATATTAAAATATCTACAACAATATTACGCTAGTACGTTTCTAACATTCGCGTTTAAATATAACCTATTTGAAACGTTATCCGCTAAATCTGAGTGAGTTATTCCCTTTTTCTCCACAGCCTGCATAACTAGCATCCGGATTAATTAACTGCCTTCCCAATTCTATCTTCTAACTCTTCGATAGTGTGAGGTTTATTGTAGTATACTTCAGATTTAAGGTAGCCTCACAGCGTAGTGCTGTTAGATCAATGATTCTATGTGGCTCATTTAAACCACACCATTTTCCGCTAACTTTTGCACTTCTTCGATTACAAATAGATTTAGCGTGATTTACATTTAGACCTTAAAAAATATTGCCCAATTATTCCAACAGCGCACACTTCACTTGAAATTGTACCTTCATCATCGTGGAGAGGTTTTTCATAAACTTCCTCTCCTTTCATATCTCCAATATCAGGAATTCTGTTGATTAGCATATCTGAGAAATTAAAATGTGTCTTATCTGATATAGATCTTCATTAAGAACTTCTACAAATCGCCTGCAAAATTCAACAAGAGCTGATTCATCCAATTCTTTCTGTTGTTCCACAACCCGCATTTTAGATTGTTAAGCAAAATTCGGTCCGCGTTTGCTTTCGATAAATATCCGATGTCTTTGGACTATGCTATACTTCTTATTTTACCTTAACCTAAATTTTTTGTGCGAGAAAAGTGCGTTTTAATTATGTAAACTACCACCAGTACGAACCTTTTTATCCAGCTGCAACTGGTGTTGCGAGCTATTCTTCCATGCTTCCCAATATTGAATTTCTGGTAAAAACTCCTTTGAATTTTAATTACTGATTTACATTGATGAGCACACCACCTATAACAAATTGCCAACTAACATTGCACCATGGCTTAGAACAAAATTGATTGAGGTGGGTTGAAAGCCTGTATCTAATATAAATTTTGTTCGGTTATTGCTTTAAAATCCGTAACAAATGTATTGATTAAAAAAATTAAACTTAATTTTATATCTAATAGTTTTACGTGGCAGTGTTGCTGGTTACTTTTAATTTAGCTCTTAGTGTACTCCAACGGAACCCATAGGATATGCGCGTCATCATTGACAGCCTTTTCGTCCCACTGCTGCTGGGCATCGGTCTCTTCTCTGTCACGTGTTTCTCCTCAGCAATAAGATAGAAACACTGGGGACCTACAATTTCCGAATCCGAACGACAGAAATTACAGAGAAGATCCCACGGTTGCAAGCCGGATTAGGAAATTGTGTGGTGGGTTGCAGACAAGATTTTTATAAATCTGCATAGTAATGCTTGGGTTTCGAACCCAAGCCAGAATCGACGTTTTGCTCAGAGCGCGAGCGCTTTACCAACTGAGCTATCCCCTCTTACCTGCCAAGATAAATGCTATTTGATATTGTTTAGTATTGTTAGGGACCTGCTGTTCCTGAACTAACACTGCCTGTGTTTATTAATTTCAATTGATATTGTGACGTTTGAATTTTGTTAACAATGTAACGTGGACGTGTGAATGTTAGTACAAAAAAAATCAAACGACAATAAATAAAATATGTCCTACCACACGATTTTGTATTAACCTTAATGACAAGTACACTGCATTTTTAAAATAGAATATCAAAAAAAGCTTAAAACTGAAAGTCATAAATGATGATATTTTCGCATGTATGCTTGTTGTGTCGCATTTTCTGGCTAGGTATTAAACATATTGAGAACCTTGCAACAAAGATGTGAGTTATGCAATATACTAGTAGATAATAATTTACTGCAAACTATTTTTATATTCACTGAACTTGCCAAAACACAACTTAGTACGTATAAATTTTTTAAGCCTACATTTGAATATCGTGTTTAGTGAAAGCAAATACCAAAATATCCTTAGATGTCGATAAGTTTGTGAGGTTCTGAGCAGTCTAACCAAGATTAATCGGCCCGTGTAGCCTGTATCGAACATATTCTAGCTAACTTTTAACGCTGGGCGCTTCCAGATAATTAATTTGATTTAGGAAATGGGATTTAGGCACGTTACTTCAGAAATTTATTAGATCTGCTTCGGAAAGAAACTGATATGACGTGGTTTTGAAGCTTTTGTTCGGGGTATGTGGTTTGGATATTACACCTTCTTAATAATTTTTACCATGAAAATTTGAGGAAAACATAGTTCCTTTCTAGCTTTTAAAATCAGTTTGAAAAATGTTGTACATTTGCTGAACTATAACGCAAAGAATTAGTTTTTCCTGGATGACATTCCATTTTTATTCCGTTATTGAGTTGAACATTTGTTGCAGTTATTGCACCTGTTTCATTTTACCTTGTTATCTCTCAATGTCCATTTGTTTCTATTACAGTTAATCGGAATTAATTTGTTTCATTTTTTGGATGTGTTGGTTGGATATGGTCGTTTGGTTGAAGTTGCGTTTATTTATTTTGCTGTGACGCCATTTTCACAGGTGTTACTAAAACTTAATGCCCTATGAATAATGTCAGAAGATATGTTATATTTAATACAACTTGCTGTGGTATAAGTACGTAACTTAGAAGTATCGTGTTTTGATTGCACCTAACGCTATTTTACAAGTTCTTTCATAGCTAATAAACTAAAAGTTCTTTGAACTTGACATTCAAAATAGCGAAGCACGGCAAATATTTCTCGAACTAGAAGCGAAGGGCTTAAATTTGTGTCGTACTAGGTCATCGAAGAGTTTTCCAATAAGCTATTTAGACCGATAGAAGTCGGAACGTTTGAGGAGGGTTCGCAGATGAAACAGTTTCGTTGCAATAGCAGCAAGCGCAAACAACTTTTAATAATATATAAAGAAGAGTTATATTGAGAGAGCAGAAGGGGAGGCGTATCATAAAGTTCGGCGAGTAAACATTTATGACGGTCGATCACTTCCACTATTGATTTTCTTGTTCCAGCCCCCATAGAACGAGTAATTACTTTAATTGCATAGTTTCCCCTTAAACGAACTCCCCGAGTTGAAGCACCTACTCAAGTGACGTAGGTACATGTAAATTAATAAGACGTTAAAACGGTGCTGGTTCGTTTCTCACATACATAATTTTATAATCCGAATCCGACCGATATATCTTTACACGTAGCCTATAATTCTTTGTTCAAAGAGAAATTTTAATGATTTTTGGTTTAGTCGGTTCGGGGAATACATGCCTTCAATTTGAAGCAGTAGAAGGAGGCTGTACAAAACAAGAAATAAAACAGTTCCTGATTGAAATGAAGAGAGTTTCTCATCACGGTGATTGTAAAACCAATCTGCATTCTGGATGAAGTTGAAAACTATCGGCTCAAAATGATTCGGAACTAATTGCCTTGTCTATGCAAATGAGAGGCGGACTGTCGACAGTACATTAGCGTGACCGAGGACGATTTTCAGTGCAAAATACGCCCTCGGCCAACTCATCTGGAAGCTTTCTCCTACTAAAGTGATATGTTTTAATCCATTAGACGCGCGTACATGCAATTAAACACTTGTAATGACAATTGGGCAGGTTATTTTTACATTGAAACGCGTTCTGATCTGCGATAAACACTAAATAATTGCTATTAAAGTAATTGAACAGCCGCATTAGGTTTCGTGATAAAATGTGTTCCTTTATATTTAACTTGCGAGGGGAAGTTAGCTTAAAATATATTTGAGTTTCTCAAGTCTGCACGTCTGTATGTGGTCGTTGGCTAACTGGCAGGTGAAAATACCTTCTAAATAGATGGATTTACACCATTGCTTGTGTTCTAAACTACTGAACCACCTTTCTAGAACTTAGATTATATGCCAAGGAAGATTTTTCTTTATTTTGGCTTTGTCTGTTTCTAGCACCACACACGAAAGCCATCCCATTCTGCAGAATAACCCCGTATAATTCAATATACTTGAATTGTTCAAATTTAAGCAAGCATTTATTTATTAAAAAGATGTTAGAATATTATAACGATGAAAACTATATTATTTTTCGATGTAGTCGCTCTACCTAAACGAATAAATATCGGATGCGCAAGATGAGGATGTATGCTGTATACGAAAGAAGCTCCCACCGAAGTTTATTTATAGTTTCAATTGTTCTTGCAGCTACATGAGGGCAAGCACGGTTTTGGAGAAAGCAAACAGAACTTTTCCTCTTTTCCTAATCGCCTGTTTAACGTTATGACGCAGAGCTGTCTAATAATAGTTGCATTAATTGTATGGCGTTCTGTAACGAAATCAACAAAGATCACTGCTTGAGATTCTTACAAAATGTTGCTATAACGTACTTACTTAAACCTACGCCTTCTACCGTTAGGTGTAAGGCGGGCGGAGTTGAGTTTATTACGTCGATGCCATTCTGCGCCTTTCTTTCCATAATTTCCTATCCTGGGCCACTTGCTTTATTCCTTCCCATCTAATTCCCTTGCTCGCTGCTGCCCCTCGTATTCCCTTTTCCCATCTTGTCCTGGCTTTTCCACTTTTATTTTTTTCCGGCACTCACGTTTCAAACACTATTTTTGTTATTCTGTCCCTTGGCATGCGGCACACATGCCCGAACCACCTTAATTGTCCTTCCACTATTTTCTCCGTTACGAGCTCCATCTTTAGGTTTTGCCTGTATGTATCATTTCTTATCTTATCTCTTTTCGTTTTATTTTCTATCCGTTTTAGACACTGCATCTCCATTGCATTTAGTCTTGTTTTATGTTTTTCTGTTAAGGTCCATGTTCCACTGCTATACGTTATTGTCGGTCTTACTACTTTTTTAACTACTTCTGTTTTTATTTTTCTAGGAACTTCTTTCTTTCCCAAAAGGGTCGTTTTCCGTATGTTATATATTCTTCCTGTTTTTCCAATCCTGTCGTTGATTTCTTTGCCAATTTCACCATTGTTCTCAATTATAGATCCTAGATATTTAAAACTTTCTACTTGTTCAATTTGTTTCCTTTGTAATTTTATGCTATGTGTTTTATTCTCGCTCGACACTACCATACTTTTGTTTTCCCTACGTTTATTTTCTGTAATTCTATTTCTAGCACCTCTAGGTTATGTTGTAATTTCTTTTCAGCATCGGTCACTATCGCCATGTCATCTGCGAACATAAGTTCGTTTATTTGTGTTTGTTCCATTTGCCATTATCCCAATTTTAACGTCTTTATCTTTTTCTTAGCATTTTTAATTGCTTCATCTAGCACTATTGAAAACAGAAGGGGGCTCAACACACATCCGTGCTTTACTCCTATCTCTGTTACAAACTCTCTTGACTCTTCATTATTCGTCCTTACTATATTTATGTTACTTCTATACATTGATTTTAATATTTCTATCGTTCTTTTATCTGTCTTTCTTTTTTATAGTGTTGTCCATATTTGTTCTCTGTGTATCCTGTCAAAGGCTTTTTCAAGATCTATGAAGCACATATGTATATCTCTTCCTTTCTTAATAAGCTTTTC
>JABXWE010042752.1:0-23691 GCA_014611495.1 Limonius californicus | reverse complement strand
CTTGTTTCTCCATTTCCTCCTCTTCTTTTCCCTTCGTTTGCTTCCCCTCCCCCAGTCTCCCCTCGCCCTTTCCTCTTTTTTCTTCTCTCACTTCTTCCCTTTCCACTCCGTTCTTTCACCCCTTTCCTGCCTTTCCACCCCGTTCTTTCACCTTTTTCCACCGCTCTTCGCTTTTTCTTCACTCTAGCGATTTCGCTAGAAGGTCCCCCTTCGTAACCATTTCCCTGTCCCGCAAAGTTTGTAATAATTAAAATTGTGCTGTTTCATTAAACTGTCAGTTTGAAACTAAGATTTTGTTTCAATTTACTACTTTACTTGCAAAGCAAATTGCCGAGTTTAATAACGCCACCGAAGGTAAATTACATTTTTGTGCTTTATAGAGATCTCAAGATAAAATTTTGCTTAACTGTGAAGGATTATAGTCTAGCAGATAATTTTTGTATCAAAATAATTATCCTGATTATACTCGCCAAAAAAGTAGTTTTTTTTTCTTGCCAATGAGTTATCACACTTACATATTTATACAAACTTTGTAAATTTTTAATAATAATACCCAGGGTTTTACGTGCAAATCAATTGTTCGTTAACGGAACAGTGAACGCCATACCTTGCATAAATGTTATGGGGTAAGCATTGAAAATATTACTATTTTGAGAGGCTATTTTTTGCTAAACTTGCAATGGGCGAGTTGGATTCCACTGCAAAAGATGCTGCTAAATATCCCTGTCTGATGGAAATTAAGAATATTAATGTGTCCCTGTATGACCCAAATCCAAAGCTGAAACTGTATTTATAATACCTGTATCTACAGTGGTAGTAGGAACGTAGTTCTAGCTAATATAGCTGGAGACGGAACACAGGATAGTGCCATAGTAATACCCGGTTCTGGTAACTGTGGCAGAACCTCTAGCTTTTGTAACCATTGACATCGTATAAGGGAAAGATGTATGTATTGTTTGTTTGTTTTTTTTAATTGGGCAAGATCTAGGATGCGGTTTTTCAAACATCTCTTTGATTTAAAAATTTTGTAAATTAGAGTATATCTCAAACACGAGGTTAAGCTAAGCTTTTTTGCAGCTTATGAGCTAGTATTGTTGTCCAAAAAAAGGTCTTTACAATTTTTTTTGAAAACTTTTATGTGTTATTTAACAGAGTTTCGAATAGGAATGACAATTAAATACGTCCAAGTATTTCTAAATTTTTATTAAAATTTTAATTATTGAATTGTTTTCATCCACTTTTCAAACTCAACTGTACATTTTTCAACACTAGAAATTATGCTTGGACCGTTACCTTTCCAAAACAACAACGTTTATCAACATTGGACAAGAAATAAAAAGGCACATACATTTTAGTGAATTGACTTAAAAAACGTTGAAGCCCATATACAAGTAACGGCGGCGAATTTTATAAAAATTCTATTAGGCTATTTAGAAGTTAAATAACCTCGGCTGTATGTGGTTAAGGTGTTTTGCACATGTTTAAAATCACCCTCTGTTGGTATATTTTTTATATTCTTGTAGAATTTTGTTTCTCTGTTTTACTTGGGAAAAATGTGACATGTATGGTTAACATGTTTGTTTTTTCAGAATTCAACTTCAAGTGATTCCGGCATGGCGCCGTTTAACACGCGAAAATGAGCGGGCATATTTAAAAAACCGTTATCGTGGCATTGCTTTATTTCCTTAATAATTTAAAATGTTTTGCGGATTCATAATGTTTACATTACAATGTATTTAATTTATTTTAAACAGAGAAAAAATGTATGAATGTCGGTCTTAGCAGTATATTCGGGAGAATTGTGTTAAAACCACCGCTACTGGCATTTTATCCCATGAACAATACGATTAACATACAAAAAGTAGGTATACATCGAGGTAATAAAATTCTTCACAAAATTCATAATTTTGTTATTTAATATTTTTTGGGAAAACCTGAAACGCGTCAATTTAACTTTTGAAAATACACTTCCTAACTGAATTTTTTTATCGGCTATTGTTTATGCGCTATGACGTCACCATTTTTTTAAATGATAACCTCTTTTTTACCTCCATATTTTGATAGACCTCCTCACCAGTTAAACGTTGATATAACAGTAATTAATGCCCCACAAACATTCTTTCGAGACAAAAATTCAGAATTTATTTTATAGAAATTGAAAAAGTTACCTAAAGGAAATGTTCAAATTGTCCACCATTAACAAGTTGACATCTTTATCGTAGCTAAGTCAGCATACTTCAATATAATATGGTACATCATTTTCTCCAATCTCTTCAATAAACTCGCGGAATTGACGATGATTGAGCGCATGTGATCTGATATAATTTACAGCTTACATGACTGGCTTTAAAACTTGATATATCCAAGCATTATCCGCACAAAGGCTGTTGATGAATGTACGATTAATGGTTTTGGACCACCGTCATTTTCTATGACTTTTGATACGAGATCAACGACATCTTTATTTTTTTCACATATGATTTTGCCACCATCAGTTGTGATACACTTCAAGTTTTTCCATTGAAGATTATATTTCGGAACAGCATTTTCAACTCCTTTCCAGTGCTCGTGCACTTTATATACTATACATACATGCTTGATTTCGTCCGAAAGTTTATGGTAAAATTGAAATTCGTATGTAATACGCACCCATAACATTTCAAGATTGTAAAATTATTCTAAAGTGCTTCATAACAAACCTTAAACTATAATAACAATAAACGAGAATGCCAAATATCAAAAGTATACGAAACTTAGATAATCCATATTACTCAGAAAAGCGAGATTGGACATGATCACGAAGTGCAGGTGTGCACTTTGCATATTACAACATGTCTCACAGCTGTGGGTGAACTTGTTCAATATTGAAAATGATGATTTTCTGTACGCATTTTTTGCGGGCTAAAATGAATACATATTGTGCTTATTATACTCTAGGTAAAGCAGAAACGCCCTTAAGGCAGCTTGTAGAACTTTATTTAATAAAGTCTTGAACGAACTTATATATGGAAATCGTCGCGGTTGGTCAACCCATTCAAACACCGAATTTTACCAAGTTGGAAAATACTTAAGCAGCTTATACAAAGATCACAATCTCTGCGAATATTATGTGATGAAGTTATTCATCATTATATATTTTGTTGGATTTCTAAAGCAATAAATAATTATAGTGAGAGAACTATATCTTGATAACTATTAAATAATTGTAGTCAATATTATAAACTATATTAACTTAAGTAAAGATACACTTTTTGCTCTTGCACGGTCAACCTTTATAGACAATTTTGTTGGTCATACTGGATAAGGAATACATCAACTTAATTGCTACACTTTTGTTTGATTCATCTTGCATAAGGATGGAAAGTAGTTCAAACGAATTTGACAATTTACTTAACCTTGAAAGAATATTTTGACAGGCTTCACTCAGAATTGTTCTCGATAGCAAAGTGTTGTTAAAGAAGTGTTTGGCTAGCACTAAAACATTTTTTACACTTAACTACGCTTTTCTACAGTAAAGGTGAGTGATATTCGCATATTTACTTTATACAATTACATTTTCGTTCATTTGAAGTGTTAACTGACCGATCGCCCTAGGAGTATAAACAGGCAGATAAGAAAAAAGAACAATTGCCTACTAAAGAAAAACGTGTGCACATCAATATGGAAACCTTATCTGATATCAAACCCGATCTTACCAAAGTGGCTTCACTATCAAACCTTACAGAATCTACATGCGATGTCTGGCATCAAACCGAAATCAGTGAAGAATTATCTCAGTGTGAATTGGAAGCGAACGGTAAATTTGCATTGTATACGTATAATTAATTGTAAATTAAACAGTACAAGCAACTAAATTATAATAAAAGAGTGTTTCAGTCAAAATCAAATAATAATAAGAAAGTTTCGGTTTTTTTGCAATGCATATTAATGTAATTTGTAGCAACTATAATAATATGAAAACTTCCATCAAAATTAACTAAATATTAGTAGTTTAATGATGTGCAGTACAACACAATTATTTCTCAATTGGTATTTATTTAAAGCCAGGAAAATTTGGCCGTCTGTTTAAAATGACGTTTTGCTACTTTAGTTACTTATGTAGGATTTAGTAACGCACATAACTACCATTTACATATGTTACAGTAAAACAGGAAGAGACTCTAACATCAAAATTACCTTCGGAAGCCTCCGATTTAAAGTATGATGCTAAATTCGATAATGATTGGTCCATTAAACTGGAATCGTTACATGAAGAATTAGATATAAAAGCCGAAATCTGTAGTAACAATGAAAATCATGCAATAATAGACCCTCCAGTGAAATGCACCGTTCATCAGAATGTTAAAAGTCATCCTGGCGAAAAGTTACATAAATGCAATGTATGTGACTATAAAACTGCCCAGAAGTGTAAGTTGCGAAGGCATATGCGCACTCACACAGGAGAAAAACCCTACAAGTGCCATATATGTGACTACAAAAGTGTACAGAAGATTCACTTGCTAAACCATATGCGCACTCACACAGGAGAAAAACCTTACAAGTGTAATATATGTGACTACAAAAGTGTACAAAAGATTCAGTTGCTAAATCACATGCGCACTCACACAGGAGAAAAACCTTTCAAGTGTAATATATGTGACTATCGAACTGCATACAAGAATGACTTGCGAAACCATATGCGCACTCATACAGGAGAAAAACCTTTTAAGTGTAATATATGCGACTTTGGAACTGTAAACAAGAATAGCTTGCGAAGACATATGCGCACTCATACAGGAGAAAAACCTTTCAAGTGTAATATATGTGACTTTCGAACTGCATACAAGAATGACTTGCAAAACCATATGCGCACTCATACGGGAGAAAAACCTTTCAAGTGTAATATATGTGACTATCGAACTCCATACAAGAATTACTTGCGAAGCCATATGCGTACTCATACACGAGAAAAACCTTTCAAGTGTAATATATGTGACTATGGAGCTGCATACAAGAATAACTTGCAAAGCCATATGAGAATTCATACATGAGAGAAACCCTTCAAGTGCGATATAGGTATGTGACTATGAAAGTGCACAAGAGTCAAATTTGCGAAATTATATCATCTTTCATACAGGAGGAAAACCCTTCAAGTGCAGCATGTGCGACTATGGATGTGTATTTAAGATTAGCTTACAATGACATATACGGAATAACAGAGGTAAGAAATGAACTGTTTGAATTAAAAAAATTATGATTGTTTGGAAATGAGGTATAAGTTTAAATGATAATTTTCAATAGGTTATAAACATTTTGAAGCTTTTAATGTGTTGATTGGCATATTGTTCCTTTGAAAATAGCAGTAGTATTTGTAAGATTTTTCGTGTACCATCTATAATAGTATTAAACATTCTTAAAGTTACTTGTATTTGTTAGAAATTAACGAACCTTGTGTTTGTGCAGTGTTATAATATTATAAATAAACCTCATGAGCAATACAGTCGCACTTATTCAGGGAAGAAAATACTTTTGTATTTGCATGTGATTATACCTGTAGTTTTTTTTTTATTATTGTTAGCCTGTATCATCTGGCTATCTGGCAAAGCCCTCCTCCAATCTTTGCCATCTGTGTCGATGTTAAACTTTCATCATCTAGTCTGTCCTTGTATACTCCTCTATATCATCTTTCTGTCTTTTGCTAGGCCTGCCTTTGTTTATTTTTTTGTTTCTCCGCCCGCTGAGGATCAGGTTTTTTGGATCTCTTGATATCTGCGTTTGACGTTCAAAATGTCAAAAAACTTCAAGGTTAGGAATCATCTACAAGTTGGACAAAATTTAATACCTGAGTTTTGATTTAATTACTGGCACAGTTTGTTTTATTTTTTTTTTCCTTGATGAATTCCTGTGTAGCTTGACCTGAAGGGTAAGTTCTTGTTTTGATGACACCGTGAAAATGGCCCTTAACTAAACGAATAGAAACAAATATATTACTCATTAAAAGTGATTTAATAAGATTTTAATATTTTCCCCCATGCACTTATTGTTAAATAATTTACTTTCTGAAAATATTTGGAAAGTTGGAAAAAATCATCGTTTAAAATGTTTGATTACATTTTACTTTAATTAAAACTTCGGTCATTCAATTTCAGAGTATTTTTTCCTGAATTATAATTATTATTAGATTTCAGAAAGTATATTCTAAATAAATAACTGTTAATATGATGAAAACGCAAAATAGAAGTATTAATCGTTATGCCAAAACAGGTTTTATATTTCCGAAAACTGCAATTCATTCACAGTATTGTCGAAACTGGTATTTTCCTAAATCAGTTTTAAAATTTTTAAATTTACCGCGTAACTTTGATACTTCCTACAGTCAGAATCCTTTAAAGATATACAAGCTTAATCTAATTGCTTTCGCGATGTTGCCAATAAAATAATTAAACTGCGTGGCAAATAGGGGAAGTCATAACGCGCTAGGCAAGTTAATGCACAAAAGCTACGCCAGCGCCATGGTATACACTCGTTTCGTACAAAAAATTGAGAAAAAAACGTTCGACACAAAAAACAACGCTCAAATTTTTACTATGCTTTACTGTTACCGAAATTAGTTCTTTTTTAAACTGCACTAACCGTTTCACAGATGTTAGGGGCGCAAAAACCCCCCTTGACTGTTATGTCACAAGTATACAAACTGCACACTTCTCCTTCAGACTGGTTCTGCTTTCCGTGCTCTGCCGTCTCTTCCCGACATGCAGTACTTTTCCAGTTTCCATTTAACGATGATTAAAACTCACATTTTTTATTTTATGATGGTATATTCTCCGTTTTCAATCTTACCATTTTTATGACATTTTTTAATCAACAAAAAACAAGTCACTCACCGATTTAAAAAAATTTCGTACTCCTTGATCGCCGGGGAAAGATATTATTTTGTCATGGAAACCCGTCTTGCCCCGGCGGCGATACAAAGGTGAATCCCAATTAGCATTTAAGCCCCCCAATATTACATCACAACATTTTCCCTCTCTAAGAGTTTTTACAAATTTTGCTTCACCGATGCATAATTTTAAACACTCTTATAGACTAAACACAATACAGAAATTACGTGAACATTACCATACAGAACTTACATTATCATTAACATTAGAATTATGAAACAGATTAACATTAACATAAAAATTACCAATAGTTACCATTTTCTCAATTCGTTTCCATAAGGTTTTACTATTTTTAATTTTTTAAATACATTTTCCTGATTTGTAGTGTTAGGTTTCATAATTTGATTTGTAGAGACATCCCTAAATAAAGTCGATGCATAAAAATTTTATAAAATTACATACAAACTATACACTTATTTTCACTTTAATGAACATACTTGTATTTAGCTTTGTCTTGATAAGTAGTGCTTGGAATTAAAGCTGTTGTAAGAAACACTTCATCATTTTATGTAGTCGTGATCTTATATAACTGTTGCCATGGTACTACCATTTCCATCAGCAGAGCTGGTAACTGTAAATAATGAGTAATTAAAAAAAGACATTCAAAATATACGAAAAGCGGGTACCTACTTACTCTGTATTCGTTTGCTATTAATATATAATTTATCATCGATGTCTATTACTAAATGTTGGTCAAGCCATACTTTTTACCGTGTGGTGAAACAAATTAATTGTAAAAAAATTATAAATACATTAATTACTACCATAAAATGCAAAAACCCGCATAAGAGACCTTGGACATAAAGTAGCTAGACAACTAATGGCATTTGTTGCGCCTCTTCAGCAACATTACGGCGCCGTAACATCCGTTAAACATCAAAACTTACTTTGTTTTAGAGCGCGTAATTATGTTTATCTCATAAGGAAGGCCACAAAAGTGGCGGATTTGAATTTACCTAGTAATTAATACAACGGTGACTAGCTGATATTGCCAGTAAAAAATTGTTTTTGGCACAACAGTAAATAAATTACCTCTAAGAATGCAAAAACCCGCATAAGAGACCTTGGACATAAAGCAGCTACATAGATAACTAATAGCATTTGCTGCACCGCTTCACCAACACAATAGCGCAGCAACATCCGTTAAACATCAAACTTTACTTAGTTTTGTGGTGCAGCTAAGATTTTAATTTTACTTTAACACGGAATTTTTTAAACTGTTTGAGATATATTCAGTCTACGTATACCTATCTAGCAGGAATAATAAGAACAGCTCTAATTGTTTCGGTATAATTTATCCGAGTTTCGCAGTTTAATTTTAGCAAAATAACACAACAAAAATAATTAACTGTCCTCAGTTATAATTGTTGCAATACTATACATATATCCCAGGTTTGCATTCAAATTTTGCAGCATTAAACAACGAAAATAATTATCTTTATAGATATTGCAGTTCTGTTTATTCCTTAAGAGCGACGAACTTTATTTTAGTCAATAATGTTACAGTTATTTGCAGATAAATGATAATACAAAACTGTTTCTGACAAAATAGTAAATTAAATACTATATACCCAGAAAATCTCCTAAAATACCTTAGGCATAAAAGTACCTAGACAACTAATGCCGTTTCTTACACTTCTCCAGATAGATTATGGCGCAAGTCATATATTATCTGCCCAAACATTGGAAAAATTGCCTGGAATAAATTATACATACGAAATAGTCTTTCTTTTCAGCCTTTCGAGTATCCAACACGCTGGGGAATTTAAAATTTTAGTTTTGCATAGTGGCGCTGGCATCGACCACTAGTTGGCGTTTAGATCACAGCGTAATAAGTACTCTAAGACATATGGAATTTATGAAGCCGGCGCGGTAAAGCCAAAAAGTCACTTTAGTGTAGCTTATATAAATAGCAAAAAAGCAATAAGTGTCCATAGACCCACATATATATATATTGCTGTGTTAAACTCATTGAAATGAATTAATTCTAATCAAATATAAAGTATAGAACCTATAAGAAGCTTTCCTGAATGGAAATAAGTTGTTTGCACACGCTATTTTAAAATGAGTTAATGCGTTGTCCTTTCCGATCATCCTTCGGGTTGACATAATTTGGGAATTGCAAGTTTTGCATTCCTATAAAGGAAATTTGGCAATGGACTCGCGTTCTGAATGTTGTTTCCTTAATTTTCAACAATTTTCATCGGATCTTGAGCTGTAATAATAACAATATTTATGTAAATATCTTCGATTTGGTAGTTCAGATAAATTTTGTGGTTTTAGCACATTTATGTGTTTAGTTGGTTGTTAATTGTATTGAATGCCATTGATTTAGCATAAGAGGCAATGTTGGGCTGTAATTTTATAAACAAAAAGAGTGTATATTAATTTCTTTATTTGCATAAATACATAATTTTCCTCGACAAAGTTAGAAATTGTGAAATTTTATATTTATTATGTTTAAAACCAGCTATATGTGTATGTACGTAGGTAGTACAGGTGATATGGATGATTTTCGTCGTATTTCCCATAGCAACAATGCTGTATTTTGTTTAAATATATCCTATTAAAGCAGGTTTTGACTATTTCAGTTATATTTATGTAAATAGCTATGTTGTTTCTATTCCTTAGGGAAATTTAAGGTCAAATGCCATTAGGTAATTAGACAGGGCATCTTTATATGTAATATTTGTTAAGAACAATGCTTTAATTATTGTTTTTGTATTGTATTGTTTATGTTTATATGTCAAATGGCCATATCCGTATAGAAATTTGAATATTTTCCTATATTTAAGTGTTTGAATCCTGGAAAAATGTTAATAAACGATTGTGGTAATATCTTAGCATAGCTTAAGTGTATTTTCAAAGCGTGTAAATGTTGATTTGTTTGTTTATTTATAACTTATTAATTTTGTCAACAATTTATAGGTTATTTGTGTTCGTAATTGGGTCATGTTTGGACTCAAAAGTTTCGTTTTTTCATGAGGATTTTGAAAATTTTATTAGTTTTGCCCTAACATGATCCATAGGGAAGTTATTTAAGTTATTAGAAAGTTAATTTAAATTTGGTCATTTTAAAGCTCGCTTCTCATTGGTCAATTTCATCAGATGTTTTGTATGATAGATTCAATATTGTTAAAAAATTAGAACGTTAGTTGCGTTTCTATGCATTCTTTCGAGCGAGTATAGAAGTGAACATTTTGGGGAGAGCGTCACTTTATAAAATTTACGATGTGAAACTGTTGAAAGTTGTTTAGCCAAATTTGTAAAAATATAACCTCTTTTGTAACATTGTGACATAAATTGTGGTGACAGATGTCAAAGTTTTATTCAAGTGCAATTTAAATTGTGCTTCGTGTTATAATTACGCACCGAGCTGATTACATTTATCCAGTGCTACGACAAATAAAATCATTACCAGAGATTTGTGCAACGAACTAGTTTCCTCGAAATAAATTACCGCAACGACAACATATCCTGATATCAAATTGAGGTGTTTTGTTCTATAAAAATATGCAAAACACTGAGGCAGCAAGCAGCAAAGCAATAGTCTCGCCTGTAATTACAAAAGGTATTGTGGAAAAACCAATTAAGATTGAGAGGCCATTCTTCATGGAATCAGCACAGTTTTGTTAAACAAAAGGGAGCCAATCTTCAGTGTAGAGGACGCCGAGAAATAACGAACGCCGATATTAACAAAGCAGGACCAGCGCGCGCATAAGAGGCAAGGACAAAAAGAAATAAGTTTTGGAGCGTTCAGGAAAGCAAGTTTGGAAGCTTTTATTTATTTGACTGTCATCTCAATTTTGCTTTATTGTAAATTACATTGCTGAAGCCGGTTAAAGTTTGTTGTTTTCGGTTTGATAATTTTTTTTATGCAATTCAGAATTGATTATATTCATTTAAATTGTAAATTTAATTTAAATAATTACATATTGCTTTGCCAACTTCCTTTACGTAAAATAAATAAGAATTCACTTTTGCAACAACCAATTATACCAACCTCAAGTTTTTTGTTAATAACCCTGAGATTACATTAAATTAACTGTTATTTCATCTAAAATTCATGCTTATTTTTCTTAAAGATTCTCATTTAAGAGTAGTGCTGTGCGAGGAGTTTATTTTTCTTCAATTGTGTTATAATTTTGCAAATGTCATTGAAAGCCCTGGGATATATGAGTGCATTATTTTAATTTGTGTAACGACAGCAAATTATCTAAATCCATCAACGATTACCATTATTCTTATTAAGAGGGTTTATCACCGTAGGTAACTATTTTAGGCGCCATAACGTGGGGCTTATGCTTGCATGTTTATTTATTTAAATCAAATAATCATTATACTCCGGATATATCACAGCAATATATATATATATATATATATAATATAAGGACGGGGATGGCTCAGTGGTAGAGAGCCAAGCTTTGGATGTAATAGTCCAAACGCTTCCCGGTTCGAATCTCCCCAGGGTCGGAAATTTTTCTAATTCCCTGGGTGGTCGGTACTAGGTCCCGGTCTCCATTTGCCATTGGGGATCAAATTAATGGCACTCCTCGAATTACGGTCGCATTAGAGGAGTAACAAGACCAAAAACAAAAAGGTTCACACACAACAGGCAAGCCAAGCACGGTTTCGCACCAGCACGGTAACCCGCAGAGGCGGGCCCTGTTGTGCATTGCACAAACTAACTTAGCCTTGTCTCACACCAAAAGCGATGGGCCTCTAAAGTTGCGTATTCACTTGAGCATTTTTGCGTACACGAACGGTTTGCGTGCAAAAATGATCATATGAGTATCGGCAAAACAGGTGTGCGCGCAAGGTCTGAGCACGCATGCACGCGCTCCATCGGTTGTCGGTCTCGGGGACCACCTCAAAGGAATCTTGCGCGCACTTGTTGCTCAGTTTGGACGAGATTTTTAATTGCGGTTGGTTCATAATTTGTGTGTGTGAAAATAGCCATTTAATCATGGAATGGAATAATGAACTAGCATTAAACTTGATCGACGAGTATAAAAAGCATTCCATTTTATGGAATGCCAAGCATCCGTCACACTTTTCAAGACATAAAAAAGTGGATGCTTGGGAAATTATTGCAACAAATTTAAAGATTAATGTGGCTGACGCTAAACAAAAAAATGAATAGTCTGCTTGGTTCCCACCGCAGAGAAAAAGCGAAGGGAAAGAAAGCTATCGGGGCAGGAAAAGGTAAATATATTTTTTGTATATATGCTGGCTCAATACATTTATTTCTATTTTAATTATGTTACACATTTTAGATAACTAAGTAACTAAAACCTATATTCATTTATACCGTTAAAAAATAAACTCAGATAATATAGAATCACTTTTTTGTAGATCGCAGAGAAATATGTGTTTTGAAATGGTTTGCATTCAAACGGATGGAATTTTTATTAGACAAGGATGAACCTGTAGCTACAGTTGACACAGAAAATGTAGGTTTAATTTTTAATGGCTATTGATAAGAAAAATTAGTTATAATTATCTTGCCAAGTCACATGTCCACTGGTGGTAAAATAATTAGTAAATTCGTCCCGAACTTCTTTTGCATCCAACGTTGATCTTCGAGGTACATTTTTAATAGGTATTAGAGACCTCCTTTCTTCCTCGCCACTTTGCCTCCAACTACCTTCTACCAATACTCCATCGAGTTCACTATCGAATGTTCCAGGTGGTGTATATAATTTTCTAGAATCTTTATCCCTTCTTAAGAAATTATGAATGTAAATCGTCTTTACGATGAGCCTTGCTTTCTCTGGTTTCAATAGCATTGGTTTTCTTATTACTCGAAATACCGTAGAACAAATCCCGAACACATTCTCCACCACTCTGCGAGCTCTGCTAAGTCGATAGTTGAAAATTCTCTCACGTGATCCTCTGCAATGAGTTCCTGAAAATGGCTTCATCAAATTTGAACTCAAAGCAAATGCCTCATCACCAAGGATCACGTAGAGTATTTTATTTTCTCGTCCAGGTAAACTTGACACCTCGGGTAAATTTAGTTTATTTGTTGTTAGGTTCTTGTACAATTGGTTATGTTTAAAAAACCCACTATCAGATATTCTCCCTTGGCGTACATCAGCATATATGAAGTTATAATCAGCGTCAATCAAAGCGAATAGTACAATACTAAAAAAAGATTTGTAATTATAGTATTCGCTACCACTTTGCATTGGTGCTTTTAATACAACATGCTTTCCATCCATGGCTCCTAAGCTATGTGGAAAATTCCATAATTCCTCATATCTCTGAGAAACGGCATCTGAAAAAACCAAAAATTGGGTATAAACTATTTTGTTGAATAGAAAATTCTATTTTCAGAGTACTAATGACGGAGACGAAGAAGAGTGCGACAATTTTAAGGCGGCAGAGGAAAGTCAAGAGGACAATGAATTTCAGGTTAGTCCAGATCCAGGGACTCCAGGCCAACAGTTTGTTTCTCTAGTGACCTAAAAACTCAAAAAAAAGAAGAAATTTGAAAAGATTGAAGATCCAAGGTTAGAAGAGGCCTACGCTATACTCAAATAATCAATTGCAGTTCCACCTGAATCTTCGGATTCATGTTCTATATATGGCACACATATTGCAAATAAGTTGCGAAATTATAGTCTACAGGTTCGTACCGAAGTCGAACATACAATAAATAACATTTTATATGCTGCGGACAAGGGCCAATATAACATTCCAGCCACTAGTTTGCCTGTGTAATACTTTCCCAATCCCATAAGATCTAATCCTGAATCCCATTTGATTATTCAATACCCTAGCAGTCACTCTTCTTTTCCCTCACCGTCATTTTCAAATAATAATTCCTCCAGTGTTCCTTATATCCATTCAAATCGTACCTCTCATAATCCTACTCCCAATAATTACACTTCAACTTTAAACTTAGATATGCCTGATGTGGATTTTACCAATTTATAAATATCTACTTAAATAATATACTCTTATTTATTTTGTATTAACTATTTTTCTGTATTTATGTTATAGTCAATTGTTTAAGTTATCGAGTTCTCTTTAAAATAAACATACGTTTTTGTTCTTATTTTTATGTATTCCTTTAAAGCCTCGATTATCGCCTGGTAGACTTCAGGGACAATTTTAGAGATCAGCTGTTTCGAAACTTTAAACAGAGATGTTGCATACTTGTGTAGGAATCTCCAGTCGCTAAGAAACGTAGAGTTATAGCTAAACATTCATTCACTGGAACAGAGTTGCTAAATTTTGTATTCATCTTCTTTATTTTAGGCCCAATAGCATTCATTAAAAATCCAAAGTCCGAGCTTTAAGACACTATTGGTTATTAAATCATGCCCAGGAGCTTTTTTCACGGACATTTCTCTTACATAATGTTCCAGTTCCAAAGGAGATACTGGGTTTTCACAAACAGCTTGTCGTTCCCTTTGGTTCATCTCATTGACGTATTCATTAGTTTTAGTTACAAATTCTTCGTTGGATTTATTAGTTTATATGTTAAAAGTATCTTTTAGTTTTTTTGCAATTATTTCACATTTTTGTTCGTCTGTTTCGTACTTATCACCATTCTCCACTATCACTGGTATTATTTGGGGTTTCCTTAACCCTTAAAGTACTACGCGGGGTCCTTCAGGGACCCCAAGTTCACATTTTTCAAGTTATTTTAGAAAATATTTTTTTCTGCATATTTTCCTTATTGGTACCTGATTTTCCATCCTTGATAAACGATTTTAATCATATTTGGAATTTTTTGCTTGTATATTTTTTATAAAAATGATTATTTTGTGACTGGGGTCCCTAGAAGACCCCGCGTAGTACATTATGTTATAATTTATTAGTAAATTTCTAGAACAGTCCAGAACATTCCACAGGATTCGAGAGCATTCCACAACATACCGGAACATCCCAGATCATTGTGGAACATTCCAGAACGGTCTCGAATGTTGTGGAATGTTCTGGAACATTGTGGAACATTCCAGAACAGTCTCGAATGTTGTGGAATGTTCTGGAACATTGTGGAACATTCCAGAACAGTCTCGAATGTTGTGGAATGTTCTGGAACATTGTGGAACATTCCAGAACAGTCTCGAATGTTGTGGAATGCTCTAATGCTCTGGAACATTGTGGAACATTCCAGAACAGTTTCGAATGTTGTGGAATGTTCTGTAACAGTGTGGACCATTCGAAGCCTTTCTTGTATGGGTGGGGCTACCCATTGGTAGGGGTATATAAAGCACCCCGTCGTGGGTGCAAACGTCAGTTTCTTATCAGTGAAGCGCAGTGAGTGAATAACTACCACACAATCTCGTATCAACCGTGGTGAACAAAAGAAAAATGTTCCTCCAATGTTTAGGCAAGCAACTGGCTACAACCAACATGGAACGGCGAATTCTGGACGTAAAGAACAATGCCAATGTATACAGAGCAATGGTTGCGTGTGGACTAAGCCCTCCAGTACAACCCGAAGAGCCCATCCGAATAAGCGTAAAAAACGGGGAAGATGCCACCTGTGTTCTAGATCACAGGACAAAAAGGTTAACATCAAATGTAATCAATGCAACCAATTTGTCTGTGCAATTCATAGACGCAGCTATTCAAACATAAAGTGCATAACCCATTTCCAAGAAGACGTTTAATTTTTTTGTTCATCATACTGTAACTCGTGTTATTTTCTGTTTCTTTGTATTCCTTAAATATATATTACATACTAAATAATATTGTTATTACTTATTTCACCCATACTACCTAAAATCAGCGAAGTAGATATAAAAAAAGCCTGGGGTCCTTCAGAGACCCCGCGTAGTACTTTACGTTGGTAAAAATAGCGTAGTACTTTAAGGGTTAAAATCTTTCTAATGGCCTGCCACATTGTACCATCTCTAGGTTGTAGTTCTTGAAGGTCGCTCACGGCGAGTAGACCGAACTCAATAGATCGAAAGCAGTTGACCGAACTCAATTGACCGAATAGCAATAGACCGAAACGTCACTAGACCGAAGCAGCAATAGACCGAAAATCACTTGGCGAAAATATGTTACGGTTAAAGTACACATTCGGTAAATGTGCACATGAAATATCTCGAAAAATTACATTTATTAACAATAGCATCAACTTCCCTTCACACTTTATTCAGGCTTAGGACTGGCAGCATAAACTGCTGGTGTGTTTAGAATTTTTTTTTGTTTTTTTTTTGTTTTTGATTCTATTTTAAGTTTATTCTAGTAAATCATACAATACTTAACAGTGTACTTTAACCGTAACATATTTTCGACCAAGTGATTTTCGGTCTATTGCTTTTCGGTCAATTGAGTTCGGTCAACTGCCTTTCGGTCTATTGAGTTCGGTCTATTTACCTACTCCATTTCTCTTCGCAGTTCGTCAGTTAGTCTGTTTAGGCGAGTTTTAACCATATATCTAATATTTAAATATTAGATATATGGTTTTAACCTGTGTGTTACGCGTTCCTTGCCATTCTCTTCGTAATTTATTTTTCCCTTTGATCTTATTTAGCAAATAGGCTGGCGTGTGTTCAATTGGTACGTTCCGTTGTCTCGTAACGTAGGATGTTGATTTCTCTATTGAGTTTTCAACTGCTCTGGCGAATACTTCAACAGGCGTGTCTATACTGTTATTAGATAATACCTAAATTAGTTGGACATTTTATTGTTCATCTATCTTTGTGCGAAAAAGTTCCCAATCAACTGGCCCCTTAATCAGCTTGGGGAGATGGTGTACCACTTGTACGTTTTGGTCAAAAGGAACTAGCACTGGTAGATGATCAGAATTAAGTTCAGTGACAACAACCTGATTTATTGGTTTTATAAAATTTTTACAAAGTACAATATCTAAAATATCCGGGCGATGATCGGTTCTATATCTATATTTTCAGCTGCATAATTTAATAGAGTTGACCCACTGGGATTATTTGTGCGACAACCCCATGCTGTATCTTACTATTGAGATCTCCGATCAGTAATACTGCTTCATTTGTCGTAAATATTTCAGATCTTTCTGCTCTAATTTTTTATTTGGTTGTTTATAAGCACACACGATGTTTAGATTACTTCCATCATCAAGTTTCACTTTGACACTTGTGATTTCCAAATTTGATAAGTTAGGTAGCAGTTGTTCTCCTACGTTTAAATACTTTTTACATATAATGGCAACACCGCCCGAAGCTTTACTGCTTTCTCTATCATTCCGGAAAATATTATATCTTGGCAAATTAAAAGGTGAATTTTTTAATAGATGCGTTTCACTTATGCAAATGATATCGACTGTGTAACGCGTTAGAAAATCTATAAGCATAGATCTTTGCTGTTTAATACCATTTGCGTTGAAATTTGCTATTGTTATACTAGAAAAAATACGCTTATTATTTTGTGACATCACCAATAAGAGTAGGAAGCAATGACAGAAGAAATGATTTGATGTATGGAGTGATAAGATTGATTAATTCAGAAATTATTTTACTTATAGGATTAATGCTGTCCTTACTGTGTGTTGAGTTGTCTTGTTCGGGTCTGTGATTATCCGTTATCGCGTTTTGAGAGATGTTTGTTAGCAGTTTTGGCCAGGCCTTTGCTGACTGAATATTTATAACATTTGTATTAGCATGTCCCTGAGGCTTGTTCTTGTTAGTAGGTGGTTTTATTTTATGATTTTCTAGAATCTTTGCAAGATAAAAACAGCCTCTATAATTATCTGAGTGCTTGTTGCCACAGTTTACACATTGTGGATCATCTTTAACTGCCTTTGGACAATCACTAGTTAGATGATTGCTTATACATTTGACACATCTTGGATCAAGCTTACAATAATTCTTCGTGTGTCCGTATCGCTGGCAGCGATAACACTGTAGAACTGTTTTTGATTTATGTCTGGTTTCAACTTCCACTATGCAGTAACAGAGTTTTGAAATTTTAAAAATATTTAAGGAGTTATCACCTTTAGGTAGTTGTACTATAACAAGAGGCATCGGTTTTTTTTTATTAAGCATGCGCGTAACTCTTAATACTTGAATTTGATTGTCGCGTAGCTCTTTCTCAATATCTTCAGCGCTTATCATCGGTGGCAAATTACGAATTATTACTTCAAGAGTGGCATTTTCTGGATCCTTGTATGTGTGGTATTTAACTTGATTATCCCCATAAAATTTTGTTAATTGCCCATAGTCTTCAATACTGGTAACGTTAACTTTCAAGAAAGTTCCTTTATATGCTGTTGAAAAGTCTTGATTTTTGGTATTATCTTTTATTTCCTGTATTACTTTTTGAAAATTATTTGCATTATGCAGGAATATAGGTGGGATTTTTGTTTTAACTCGTGTAGTCTCGATTGCGGTGCTACTTTCTTCATTAGATTTGCTATTTTCTGGTATTAAATATCTGTTTTGTTTTACCAGATTATTAGTGTCTAACAGATATTTTTTATTATTATTACCGCCATCAGGTGAGCCTAACGGACGTTTGTTATTTGAAGATTTTACTTGAGAATTTTGAGAAAGTTCTCCTTGGTGTAATACTCTTACAGCTGGTTCAACGTGGACGCCTTATCACTGGTATCCATATTTTCAATAGAATCATGTAACATTATTGTATCATAATTTGTTGATATTTTGATAGAAGGCTTAGTTTTCTTGCTATCCGTAGATACTTTGTTTTCGTATAAGTCTTCGGACAGCACTCGAAAATAAGAAATAATGCTTACCCACTCAGTCGTATCTCGATAAGTATAGTTGATCAAACTTTGGTTGTTTTAATCACTTGGCCTTTCGGCCGCACTTGCCGCTACGTCGCGCACTTAAATTTCAGCAATATCGGAATGTTCTTACTCGTTGAAACTCAAGCGGCAACTATATTTTAGAGTCATTCGGGTGCTCTGGGTTAAGATTCACGGTGTGACAGCTGCAGGATCGCAAATCACATTGAAATACGCTTAAATTTCACAATATACGTCGATTTTTCGAATGCAATCTGTCAGCTCGACGTATGTCATGGGCTTTTGAGAACTAAAGCGACTTCGTTACAAGGTAGTACAGAACACCAATCTTTTTAAGTTTCAGATTTGATCTTCATTTTGCAATTTACAAGGTTAATCTTCCGACAAAACTGTTTTAGAAACCCATAAAATTTCATATTAAAGGGGATTCATCAATGAAAAAATAAAACTCTTATTACTTCATTAAAAATATTTATTTTTTTGCCAGTTAAAATCTTAATCATTAATGGTAACATTAAGAACACTTTATTACAGTTTAATTATCGAGCTATAATACATCCTACAACATAGGTTAATTAACAAAATTCACCTTAAACGCTACCAGTCTTCACGCCAGAGCTCATCCCTTGTGGGCACCTTTTTTCTGTAACCAAAAAACATTTCAAACCTGCAACTACAAGGCAACCAAAAGGTACTTACCGCTGAAACTGGTTTGTCTTTTGAAGAAACCACTTTACAGACATTTTGAGCGGTGTAAGGTGAAACCAGCTTACACTCGCAGTCAAGTCCCTGCTCTACATTGATCAACTGTTCCACAATGTTGTGTGCGGCAATCTAAAAAACAGGAGACATACATGTTTTACCTGTTACTCTGAAATAAGTTGGCCTGGTATTGACATAACCTCAAATACCATTCTGAGCAGATTCGCCACGTGATTAACCACGTCAACTTACTTGAGCAAACTGTTTCCTAGCAGGTCCCTTGGATTGCAAGAAGTTGTTGGTGACAAAAACATTTCCACGGTTCTAAAATTCACAGGAGGTTAGGTTTCTATACCAAAGGCGTTAAATTTTAATATTACCTTCAAAGTGAAGTCAACACAATAATCATCGTAATCAAGATCGCCATAAAGTTCGTGGCTACCCTCGGGCTTCTTCTTAGCTTCGGAGAAGGTAAAAACGCTGTGGGCATTAAAACCAATTACGTTTTTAGTCTGTTTGGCGTCTTTGGCGTTGAAATGGTCGAACGGAGTGACCAAATTCAAGGAAATTTGTTGGTTAGCGAAAAGCAGAGCACGTAGTTTCTGCAGCTGTAAAAATATGGCTCTTAAAAACGAGTAAATGTTAGATTTAGATAGCAGAAATTGATAGATTCCATTAAGATATTTAGGAAAGTCAGGTTAGAATCACAAAACAAACTAGAATCTGGTTTGGTTATTTGAACTAACTACAAAAGTGAGGTTAGGATAATGAAAATTCCTTTGAATGTACAAAACGGCAAGTTTGTAATTGCAATTAAATAACGTAGCTACGAAAGTGAGGTTAGTATAATTGAAACATATTAAAATTAATTAAAACAATTGGAAAGTTTGAAATTAAACAGCAACCATTAGTTATAATCGTTATTAAAAGTGGGATAGAAATAATAATAAGTGGTTTAGTTAGGCGAAGGTATAGAAAAACCAGATCCGGATAATGAAAGTTCGTTTGTTCGTTAGCAAAGGGAGGTTAGCATAACAAAATCCACCTAAAAGACGAGGTTAGAATACTGCAGGGAAGCAAAAAAAAACTCAACTTACACCCAAGAGGTATCCCCTTTCGCATGGTTCACCGACAACAGCTATGATTGATTTCACTGCATGACTTCTGAAGGGATATTGTAACGCTTGGGTGTAGGTCCTCTGTTGGAGGGTTTGACCTGTAAAATTAAAATCATTAGGGAAACGTAAAACAATCAAGATTAAATTGTTTGTTTAATAACTTCAATATAACTCTAATTCGCTATAAGACCTGCCACCTTGAACGAACTATATCAAAATCCATAAGGAAGTATCTCACACGCATAATTTCCATTTTGCAAACTCACCAGTTATCAGTTCAGCTTCATCGTAAAGTGATTTAAGAATTGAAACTAATCTTTCTGTGTGTTCGCAATCGAATGATGCAGGCGTGTCCTTGGGTTGCTCGCTGAATTTAAGGTTAGGACTTCTTCCCTTGAAGGTCAGTTTTCCTTTAAAAAAAGGGGCAAACATTGCGATACATTTTCGAGAATTTTCAAAATTCATTTACCTGCTACAGTGTAATGGGATGGATAAAGTTGGTAATCGCCTCCGTAACCTATGAGGTGGAACTCGATGTCGCTGTAAACAATTTCCACATTAAGATATTCATAACATCGGTCTTATTAATAAACATAACCTCAAAGATCTGCCATAGTTCTGACTTCAATATTATGACAGTTCACAATCTTACAATCTAAACCACAGTTCATGGTCTAGAAAAACAATCTTATATCAAAACTCACTTGATTCCTTTCGAGCCAAGCTCAGTTGTGATCTGGGTGATGATGGGCTGCACCAATTCCTTATAAACAGCTTCGTTGGTCTTAACTTGATCGACGATGACAACAACATCGGCAGCTTTACCTGGGAGTTTGGTGCTGAATGTGTCTCCAACTTCAAAAGCTTTTTCGCCGTTCTCACATTTGGCTGTTGTAATAAAAAAATTTAAGTAATTGGGGAAACTTCCAAGATCATATGTACTTACCAAACTCAGAAGGTAGGCGGACGGGGATATACTTAGATCTGCAACTGGCTACATAGCCAACAGCAATAGCCTTTTCTGTGTCCTTGACACCAGCAGCCAAGCCGTGGTCACAAGCGGTCCTGTAGTTTTCTGGGTTTACAAATTTGTAGCAAATGCTGCAAGAAATATCGTAAGTTAGAAAAAAAAGTGAGGATAGGCCGCTGTAATATCTTACCGGAGAGGTGAATCTTGGCTGAAGAGTTTGTTACAGATGGGGTTGTGGTGGTGAACGCTGTGGTCAACTGTTTTGACGGGAGCGCAGCTGGCGCCGACTTTGTAAGCATTGCCGAAATCGCTTTCGGAGGTAACAATCTTTCCATTAGGCAGAGTATAATCGTCGTAAGGCTCGCTGTTGCCGTTTCCTAAAAACAACAATTTAACAGTTCATATATTGTAGAACTTTTGGGGTCTTTAACATTAACATATGGCTATAAACCAAGGTCAAACAAAAGTCTCCGGCTCGTGAGCCTTCCCTTCATACATAACCTTACAAATAATAATAATATAAATATAACGCAAAACGGTCTTCTTCAAAAAATCTCAATAATACCAGCTGCAAGTGTCGACTAACAATATCAAAGGATACCGCACTGCCCATCGTTAAAAGAGTGCTGCGGTAGATACTCTTTTGGCGGCAGTCTTTTAAACTGTATACAAAATATTGATTTATGCATCGCGCCGCCGACCCGACAACGGCCAGAAGCAGCAGGAATGTTCGAGAATTAGACGACCCAGATATATAAAATTCGCGCATGGCGGTTCCCCTACACAGTAAATTAAAAAAATTGGTCAAATGCGTGCGTGAAGAGAAAGTAGTTCATAACATTTCAATCTGTGGCCCGGAACGCACACTTATTTTTTTAATCTGGTCCACTGCCCGAAAAGGGTGGCCGTCGCTACTCTAAACTAGCATTCTAAGAATTTCATAAAAAGTTATCATTTTTTACTAGAATATTAGAATTGTTAAACTTCAAACTCCACAGTTAACTGATATTTCTAAGAAATAATCCTTAAACAATCATCTGATTATTTTTAACTTTTAAATTACAGGCACAATCGTTATTTTTGAATAGTTACCCTTAAAATTTCGTGCTAAACTAAACATCTATTAACAAGTAAAAACAATAATATTATCAATTTTGCAGCTTTGTTTTTACTGATTAAATAATGTATCAATTATATTGAAATAAGGTTAGAAACAATTGACAACTTAAAATAAGAGATTTTCTAACTTTAAAATTTCATATCAAACTGCTATTTCCACCTGGTTTACCTTAAAATATTATTTTTCAAACTAAACTGCTACTATAATAATGTAACCTTGAAACAACCTATTAAAATACCACTTTGGGATACCTAACCTAAAAAGTACCTATTAAAACGGCATTTTAATAATCCTAACCTTAAAATTGTGTATGAAATTGTCACTTTGGGATACCTAACCTAAAAATTACCTACTAAAACGGCATTTTAATAACCCTAACCTTAAAATTGTGTATGAAATTGTCACTTTGGGATACCTAACCTAAAAATTACCTACTAAAACGGCATTTTAATAACCCTAACCTTAAAATTGTGTATGAAATTGTCACTTTGGGATACCTAACCTAAAAATTACCTACTAAAACGGCATTTTAATAACCCTAACCTTAAAATTGTGTATGAAATTGTCACTTTGGGATACCTAACCTAAAAATTACCTACTAAAACGGCATTTTAATAACCCTAACCTTAAAATTGTGTATGAAATTGTCACTTTGGGATACCTAACCTAAAAATTACCTACTAAAACGGCATTTTAATAACCCTAACCTTAAAATTGTGTATGAAATTGTCACTTTGGGATACCTAACCTAAAAATTACCTACTAAAACGGCATTTTAATAACCCTAACCTTAAAATTGTGTATGAAATTGTCACTTTGGGATACCTAACCTAAAAATTACCTACTAAAACGGCATTTTAATAACCCTAACCTTAAAATTGTGTATGAAATTGTCACTTTGGGATACCTAACCTAAAAATTACCTACTAAAACGGCATTTTAATAACCCTAACCTTAAAATTGTGTATGAAATTGTCACTTTGGGATACCTAACCTAAAAATTACCTACTAAAACGGCATTTTAATAACCCTAACCTTAAAATTGTGTATGAAATTGTCACTTTGGGATACCTAACCTAAAAATTACCTACTAAAACGGCATTTTAATAACCCTAACCTTAAAATTGTGTATGAAATTGTCACTTTGG
>JABXWE010042749.1:0-18281 GCA_014611495.1 Limonius californicus | reverse complement strand
AGAGTTTAAATTTTGACTTATTTTGGAAATCAGTCTGTCTTCGATGTTTAAAGAGTTAGCACGTATAAGTTGCGAGCTCCAATTTTGAGTTTAACTTGTAGTAAAGGCTACTTTTGCAAATCTTGGGCAGGGCCTGGGTTTGTTTACAGTATGTGTTGAGGTTATGTAACCTAACAAAGCTTGAAAATGCTCGAGTATCTTATGTGAGGTGTTTAATAATGTGAATAATAAAAGTTTAGTTAATTTTCAAGTTTATAAGTGTTTAATTTCTAAAATAATTCTACTTACCTAAAGTGTATCAGTCAACGGTGTTGTTTAATTTCCAATTTTCTGGAAAATAAGCTATAAAAGTATATTCAATTTAAAGTGCCATTATTAATGCATTAAAGGAGAAAGTTACTTACCATTTTTGGTACCTAACTTAATATATTTCACTGCAACCGTAATTGATTCTACAACAATCGAGATCATCAGTTCAATAAGCGAGATCTTCGTTCGACAACGAGTGACGCTAATTTGGTCAGATTGGCGGGAGAATTTGTCAACGGTGCAATTCTGACAATTCAGATATGTACAGGACTGCATTATTTTGGAATATACACCCGAATTCAACATTTTCGGAGGAAACAAAGATAAGTTAATTTAAATTTATTGTATATGTGTGGAATTTATTATTGTGTTTTGTAACTGTCAATTAAGCGAGGCCACGAATTTAAGAACCCTGAGATATTTAAAATGTTTGTATGCTGTTATTAATAATTCATTTTATGGGCGTAACCAACATTAACAATTTTATTTTAAGCTAGCCGAGGTATATTAATCAAAATTACATTCGATTATATTATTATAATTATTTATTAAGTATATTACATAGCATTTTTTTTGATGCAAGCCAACGTGGGGCTTTTATAATTTATTCATGTACGAAAGTTGGTATTCAATAATTGTTTATATTTTTATAAGTCAACTTTCACCGCAATATATACAAACTAATGTTTCGCAAGACATTGCAGCTCGCATCTTCAGAGTGAATAGAATAGAACAAAATAGAACAGTGTTCTATTCACTCTGAAGATGCGATTGTTTGTGTTTAGTAACATAATCTCTTCAAATAAAATGGATTTGCTACAGGTACATAAAATTGTCTCAACAAGTTCAGTTGTCAGTTAGTACCTGCCACAAAATATTAAAGAAAAATATCCACTTGTACCCTTATCGTTTGCAGTCTGCACAACAATCACAAGAAGTTGATTATCCTCAGCGTGTCGAATACTGTCAGTGGCTCCTGGTTATCCTCAATGACAATTTATTGGAGAAACCTTTTTTCACGGAGGCCTGGTTTATTTAGATGAATACATTAATTCGCAAAACATACGTTTATGGAGTTCGTTGAAGCTTAATTTTGTGGTAGAAGCACCTCTTCGTCCTAAAACAATATGAGTGCGGGCGGCCATTTCAAGTTGTAGAAAAGTTGGACCATACTTTTTGAAGGTAAAAGTTAGACAAAAGAGTTTAATTCTTGTGTAAAATCAAAAAAGTTTTTTTTTTTCAAGCGATTTGACTGCAGAAGGATGTCGAGAAGAGATTTTACGGCTCTTTTTCGAACAGCTTCATGACGCTAACCTTAGTTTTGTTTTTTCCAACAAGACGGAACCACTGCGCTCATAAAACATCATACCTTAAATATGATACGAGAATTTTTCGACAGACGGATTGTTAGCAACTTATCCTACCAGATCCTGCGACCTCATGTCATGTGATTTCTTTCAGTGGCCGTATTTAAAGAACTCCATTTTCCAGCACCCAATACATGACCCGAATGAATTGCAGCAGAATATTTAAAAATTAAAGAAATTAATAACCATCCGTACATGTTAATAAATGTCAGCAATGAGATTGTGCGAAGAGTTCAAGGGTGCCTAGGTGAAGCCTGCGTACATTTCGATCACTTGTTATAAATTCTTTGTTTATTGCAATTAATTACAATTAAGTTATTATCGTTTGATGGAAATTTATTGTTTATTAAAGCTATTTTAATGTTTGTATTTGAACGCTTTCTTGTCAAAGGTGTTTATAAAAGTAGAACTTTTCAGCGCCGACAAGATTGATAAACCTGAATTCTTTAGAATACCTCTTTTTTAACATTAAATTATTGTTTGTTATTGCCTTCCTTTGAGGTATCCTAATACCATTCCATGGGACAATTTTAGGTTTCCATGTTTAAAAATGTAGTATTTAACAGAACAATTCGTAGAACCTAAGAACCAGACCACACAATTAAAAAAAAATGTTTGCAGTTGTTTCTTCTGCAAAAACCAGACCAACTAGAGCACAACACCAGCTAGGAATCGAATACGTATAGGCAGCGTATAGCCATACTCAGGATCTTATAGTTAGAAAATAAAGAAAATCTGTTAGTAGTATTATCATACTTTATGACAGCATAATCCACCTACATTGCAATAAACGCATGAGCATAAAACATAACACCCTTGCTTTTAGGTCCAAAGATCACTTTCGTTGTTTTTCACTTCTGTAGTTTTTACTATAGTACACTACAGCTACACCAATGGGTGCCTTCTTTGATAAACAGTAATCTTGAAGGGGACACCTTAGCTGGCACACTCTATACATTTATATATTATTTGAAGTTTAAAAAAGCCCTGTTTTGGAACAGAAATATTTCCAAGTACAAATTAACAAACATAGCTTTTCCAAACCACGCTCAGCTTTCTAGTAATATTTTTCAGAGAAAAAAAACCTAATGAATACGCAAACTCGAGCAAATTCAAAATTAAGCCTCGTGCCCAAAGCAAACCCCTCTAACACCTAAAAGCATTCATTCACACGAAACAAATTTGGAGAACAAACAAAAAGAACAATAAGCAAAAGTACGGGAACGAAACGGAACACGGAAGAGAAGCCCCGTCACGTCCTCCAGCAACTTTGCGAATCGTTTGACCCGTAAAACCAAATGAAGCCGACCACACAATATTCGTACTTTCTGCTCTAAAATAAAATCGTCTCGCTTCTGTATAGCGATTTCCAATGGGCTGAGGTACCACTACAGAACGGCGATTTCTGATTTTATAGGACTGCAAAATTTTTATTCCCCCATGTTCTCCCTACTTTCTCAAACAGGAACTAGAAATAAAATTCTGAAATAAACATTTCGTGTAGAGCTTGCTGCAACGGGAATAATTTTAAATCGTCTACTTACAAATATAATATAAAAACGTAAGTAAAGTTTTACGTTTTATATGACATGTTATTGTAGGAAGTTTTGCTTGTATAAATTGTCAAATTTCATTATTATACCTAATTTTACGGGAACATCAAAATAGCTTTAAAAATTTTAGGAATTTTAAATAATTTCTAGAGAAATGTTCATACAAAGGTAGATAATAACTGAAATTCGAAGCTCAATTTTATACATACAGGGTGTTTAGAAATACGTTAGGGACGTTCCCTCTTATATATCTCATCAATACAAACAAAAAGTCGTAATAAACATGGGTTCAAAAAACAACCGTTTTCGAGATAGGGAGTTTTTCTAAGAAAATAAATATTCCTTGTTATTTCAATAAGTTCGCCACCCATTAAAACAAATAGCCGTGTAAATAAAACATTTTAATTAGAAATAATTAAAGTAGATATTCTACATGTCCTCCATTTGTACACATCCTTCGCATCTCCGTAAAAAGGATCGCCGCACTCTTCCAAGAAGAAAGAAACAGTCTGGCAGGCATGTTCTATTCGTTCTCGCAATTCGTTTAAATTATTCACAGGACTTGAATAAACTAATGATTTGAAATACCCCCAAATACAAAAGTCGAGCGGATTGAGGTCAGGAGATCTACGTGGCCACACAACTGGCCAGTCAAACGGTTCGGAAGAAAATAAGGTCCTATCATATGGTCTCCAAAAACACCAAGCCAAACGTCAATTTAAAATCGTTGTTGATTATTCGATTCAATAATAGCATGAGGGTTTCCAAACATCGGACCAAACATGGCTGTTGTGAAAATTAAAAATTCCATTTCTTGTGAAACTAGCCTCGTCAGTAAATAACAAGTTTGCGTTTTCCGCAACTTTTGTCAGTGCACATCGGCAAAACACCAATGTGCAGCATAATCAGGCACAATAAGGGCCTGTGCCCTTTGAATATGGTATAGGTACAATTGTTCCTCACGTAACATTCTCCAAATTAAGGTATAGTTAGGGATAGTTATTCAAGCTTTGGAATACGTTATCGACGTCAAAGGTCAGCTCCTGCCGACTTTCCCACAGATTATTTTGAACGCTCGTAGAATTTGTTTTGTAAGTGTGCATAACAAGAGGCGTAAAAGTTTTATTTAAAAAGTATCTCAGGACCCATAAAATAGTTGTATTTCAATATTAGAATACACATTAAACTAGTATAATGAAACAAACATCTTTTTGGACTTGAAACCTATTGGTTTCTGAACTACAATTGACTCTGCTCAACTCTTCCAATAGTAATATTGATATATTATTTCTTTCCAATTCGGGTTTGCATTGTTTCCAGTAGATTATCCGGTCAGCAATTAACAAGAAATAAAAACAAACACCATCAAAGCAACGTTTTAAAATCCGGCTCTAATAAAATGGAGCGTCGATTACGAAAGCGTGATATAAACTGCTACAAAAGAACAGCTTCATTTAAAGCCATTTAGAACGGAACGTAGTAAAGAACACATCGATTCTTCTAAATCGGAGTCTATAAAAGTGTCGGTAACGCAGAAAAGCTACTGTTTCAGCCCCCGCTATGATTTACACCTAGGGGTAACATAGTGCTGACGACATAAAAACTTCCAATAAAGTCCTTAACCATAAAATTCTACGACGACGCTCAACTGCTGAAGGTGCCTGTACAAAAAATGGGTTATGCAGCACTTCCAAAAGTTAATATCTATGGCTCTTGTAACTTGTATTGAGAGAGGAGGATATAAGAAATTTACCAAGGTTGGTGTAAATTGAAAGGAACATTAATGTAAAATTTAATGGGCGAAATAAGCGTGAAACTTGGATGAAAAACGGGGGAAATAAAAAAAATGTATGCAAAACATAATATGATGTATACTATAAATAATTTCAGGTAAATGAACAGAATTAAACTTTCCTTTCAAGTATCCTTATTGCTAAAAAATGTCGCTTTATAGAGACTTAATGTAAGACATGATATATGATATAAACTTATTTCTCGAATCGCGTTCAGACCTTGTAAAACGCTAAAGGTACAATTTCATTTAAATGGGAATACAATGAGTGATTCAAACGACCAATTTACAAATGATTTACGTTTACATAAAAATGTAAAGCCTATTTATACTAATATACAGGGAATTTTTCTTTTTAGTATACATAGCCTATGTATACTGTTAAAAAGAATGCATCAATTTCGCCTATTGTGTAGGCAACCAACTATACAGACAACTCAAGCATGCTGTGACCACAGCAATCAAATTAATTCAATGCTAAAAAATAAAATTAATCTTTATTTAGTGTCAAACAATTGTTAGAAAATTTAAATCAGAGGGATGCGTAATAAATTCCCATAAAATAAAAACTGAAAGTAATCACGTTTTAACCGAAGAAATGAAATGAAATATTTTATGCTACGTTGAATAATAATAATTAAAAAAAGTTTGCCATCGCCGGGAATTGAACTCGGATCAACTGCTTGGAAGGCAGGTATGCTGACCATTACACCATTTTGCCCTGATGTATGTGTTTTGTACAAAAGAAATATAATGCGCACGGACCTTACGGAAACATCCTGTCGATTTTTATATTTAATAAATAAGTCATCATCTGCGTCCTATATACCTACAAGGTGAAATACTTATTTAATATAAATACTGCATCAACATAACCTTCATACTCAAATAATTCACAACTATAGTGACGTTTGTTTCAGATTTTTAGTTGTCGGTATAGTTGGTTGCATACACAATAGGCGAAATTGACGCGTTTCTTTTAAAAGTATACATAGGCTATGTATACTAAAAAGAAAAATTCCCTGTATACGAAAATCTTAAAGTTACTGTTTTCAAGCCACCATACCATTTCATTGGTCCAAATAACTATACCGGATTATTTTTTACACCCCAGGGCTTTTACTTGATATTGCCTTATACATAATTCATAATTTTTACACCATTAATTGCAAAAATACATATATAAAAATTGTAAATAAAAGCTAATAAAAGTAATTGGCATTACAACAAAAAATATGACTCTTTTGTTTTCCATAATACGTAACCTCACATTTATATTTCAAGTATAGTTTATGTGTAATAATAGTAGTAATACAGTAAATAAGCAAATATAAAGAAGTTAATAATTAAGTTAAAATATTAATTACTCTTCTACCAAGTAGTATTCTTGGTACACCAGAAGAACGGGGAAGGCCGTTTGACTGGCCCACATGATCACCTGACTTAACACCGCTAGATTTCTTTCTATGGAGTCGTATGAAATTGCGAGTTTATATTAGCAGGCCAAACAATTTAGACGATTTAAAGCGGCGGATTCGTTTAGAAATATAAAGTATCATCCCGAAAATTATGGAGCGTGTTATACAAAGTGTTTACACACGTGTTGGTCAACGCCAACTGCTTCATAGTGTACAATTTGAACATTTCGTGAGGTAATTTAATTCATAATGTTCATATTTTCATTTAAAATAAATTATGATTCTTTTTTAGGTTTAATGTAATTTTCTGAATAATATTGGTATGTGGAGTACTAATTTTTTTTATATCAGCGTATAACTGCGAGGTTGTCTATCAAAATAATAAGGTAGAAGAAGGGAAAGTCATTTTAATGATGAAGTCTTGCGCAGAAGTAAACGCCGATAGAAAATTTAATTGACGTGTTTTTCCAAAAAAAGGTTAAATAACAAAATTATGAATTTTGTGCAGAACTTTATCAGCACGCTGTATAGACTAAGAAGAGAGACAAGAAAATCAAAGTAGGAAATCAAACGACTAGCTTATAACCAACCAGAATATAAAAGATAGCTACAAAACCCAACGCCGTAAGTCAACATGGGAAAAAAATGTGGAAAGAAAAAAAATATTTATATTTTCTCAATATAATCTTGTTTAACAGTAACGCACTGCTCTGTGACCAAAAATCTGATTCCTTAAAGCCTCTAAACTACTGTACGAGGCTTGTGCACCTGAAATCCATCTTTGATCAACTTAGCCTTGAAAACAAATGCAATAATTCAAATGACGCATGCTAATGTTAATGGTGTTTGTAAGCAACACATTAATAAGTTTCTGGCGTTAGAATTTGATTCTGACTTTTAAAACTTCTATTTTGAAATGGCGTTTGTTGTTGAAAATCTATCCAAGTTTGATCAGCATGCGGTGCTACAATTTTTATGCGCTGAGGGTGTGCAGCCATTGCAGCTTCATACGCGAATGCAAGCAGTATATGGAAATGCATGTATTGCATACCCAACTGTGAAGGAATGGTATCGAAAATTTAAGAATAGAAAAGAGGGGACTATGGATGAGCCGCGGCCAGGTTCATGGTGTACTGCATTAACGGAAAACAATATGACATGTGTGGAAAATATAATTAGAGAAAATCGTCGAATTTCAATTAGAGAAATTTTAGAAATTGTTGTTGCAAGTGTAGGATCTGTCCATAGTATTGGTCGTAATCTGGGTTACAGCAAAGTTTATTCGCAATGGGGTCCTCGTTTCTTGTCTAATGAACAAAAATGCTTGCAAATGGGCTTATGTCTGCAACATCTCACAGACTATAGGCAAAATGGTGATGACTTTCTTCTGTCAATAGTTGCTGGTGGCGAAACTTGGTGTCATTACTACGAGCCATCCGGTAACTTATCGTCGATGCAGTGAAAACATTCAAGTTCACCACCACCGAAGAAATTTAAAGCACAACCTCCTGCAGACAAGGTGATGTTAACATTTTTTTTCAACCATGAAGGACCCTTGTTGATAGAATTTAAGAAACCTAGAGTAAATGTCAATGCAAATCTGTAATATGAAACTTTGAACATGCGTCATCAAGCAATAAGACGTAAACGTTCAGAGAAACTTTGCTGCACGACAATGCTAGGCCTCATGTTGCTAATGTAGCAAAAGAACATCTTTAAAGTAAGAAATGGAGGGTTTTAGAGCATTCACCGTATAGCCCGGATCTATTGCCTTGCGATTTCCATATTTTTGAACCACTGAAAAAGGCGTTAAAAGGTCGGCATTTTGAGTCTGACGCAGAAGTACAAATAGCTGTGGAAGACTTGTTCAATCAACAACCACAAGAATTCTATGAGCAGGGTATACGTCGGTTAGTAAAACAATGGGATAGGTGCCTTAACTGTGACGGTAATTATTTGTAACTAATTGTCGAATAAATTTTTTATAAAGCAAAGATGGGTTTCAATTGAACACTCCTCGTTTAATGGCTTAAGTTCTTCATTTGACCGAAATATTCCTGAAGCAAATAATTCTTTCAAGCGTGAGAATAGGCGAAAAACAAACGTAGCTAAATTAGGCGAATAAGATAGATGGATAAGCAAATCTTACTTCAACTAGCTGAATTCGCAGTGGAAACGGCACTTGTATAGGCAGCTGCATTATCTTTATAAATAATGACCTTCTCCTCTAAACTTCACAAATAGTTTTGTCCATTTGGTGTAAAAGATTAACAAAGCAGCATCTAACTGTTCAGCTAAGATATGAAATGCACATTTATTTCAGATGCCAACAGTCTGAAACACTTAAGCGACAATCGTTCAAAACCATATCATGAAATTTGCCAATTATGAGCGCTAAATAAATTACGTAAGGCAAATGATTGTGGGGAGACCTGAAGGCAGTTTCGCACCATGTGGCCATTTTAACCCTGTTTAAGGTAGTTAGTGACATGTGCACTAACTCAAAGAGACCGAAGGTTTTAAGTACTCCCCAAGGCACCGCGGGTAGCAGCGTGCGAGCGAAGATTACAGTCCCCTATCTAACTGTTCACCGCTAGGATCGTTGCTTAACTTTAAATACTGCTTGAACAGTACTCGCATTTGTCCTCCCCGCTGCTCCTATTATAAACCCTATTGTTACACTTTTGAAGCGTCCACCAATAAGGTTGTTTTCAGGCTTCCAGGCCTTCTACACAACATTTGCATTCTATAATTCACGTAGATTTAATCAAAAATAAAAGAGTCCTACAAAGTATTTTTCATGCCGGTATAAATCTCCGACAAACGGTCTTCTTCTTCTTCTTAACCACTTTAAGTCCATAACTGAACCTAGGCCTTCTTGAAAGATTTCCATTTTGATCTTCAGCTGCTGTCTTTTTAATAGCATTTGTCCATCTGTTCAGGGGTCTTTCTCTGCCTCTCTTATTTGACAATTGTCCATATGACAGTTGAGTTGTACCAAGGATGTTATATAGAGCGGATGCGGCGTTGCACATTACCGGCTGTACAACTTTGTGACGCCAAAAAGCAATACAACTGGTGTCCCACGTCACAAGTTTATAAATACTTTTGCTCTTATTAAGTTTAAATTTGTGATTTTGTGGCAAAACTTTGTGTCATTAAAATGGTACATTGAGTAGCAAATGGATTCTAGAATTCTTCAAAGAACAAAATCGGAACTGTGCGTTATGTTCGGTGTATTTGGTGTCCCCAACTTCACAACAGCGTGCACATGCTGCATCCACTCTCTATAACATCTTTGAATTGTATTAATAATTTCAACACCGCTAATGCCATACATACCCGATTCCAAGAACTTTTCAAATGATTCACAACCACGCTTATTTGTAATTTAACATCCTATTTCTAATAATCACATACAGAAAAGTCCATACTCTACACTGGCTAAAAAGAGATATCTCAATTACTGAAATCGGTTTTCTACAGCACGAAGCAAAATTTTCACATTAACTTAATAATTTTAATCTCTTCATAATTTTTTTCCTCCAGCTTATAGCGTGGATATTATAACATCATTAGAATTTCCAAGTGCGTTCTGAAAAACTTTCTTGGCAACTTTCAAGAACATTCTTGTTTTTTTTCTGCAAACGCGGTGATTATCTGCTGTGACATAGTACGCAGCATTAGGGGAACAATGGTCAAGGGGGCAACTAAAAGCAGCGCAGATTAGAGCTATACAGAGTTACTTTTAATTATTTTCAGCGCTTGTATCACGAGACCCTTTTAAACGCACCATATTATCATTCAGGACACTCGTCCGGTGAAGCCATTCAAAGAAACGTGTAAAGTGCGGAATTTGGCAGGGTAGAACTTTTCGCAGGGGATTTTCATACAAAAGCATGCTTTTGAGGAAGCGGATGTTGACATTTCTTTCTCATTAAATACTCTTATATTAAAGGATTAACATCAATGTAAATGCCATAAATTATGAAGCTTGGGATTTTTATAACGGTGTAATACATACAACCAATGCGTAATACATCGCTATAAAAATCCCATGAGAAAAGCAAATGCCTTAACGAACGTTTTTATTTTCAATGAAAAGATACTAAAATTCCCCAATTCTAAGTGACTAAGTGAATAGCAAGGAATTGTTTCATACGCTATATCTAAGAATAGGAACCTCATAAATAATAAAAACTAATAAATAAGAAAAATCGTTCAACATTTTAAAGTCCACTTAATTCCCATTGAAGTTTCAGCAAAAACTGTGTTACGGGCCAAATCTCGCTACGAGAATTATGGGACAAAGAAAATCGCACGTTGGCGTGCTAAGAAATTTTCGGTACGGCCAAACGCGCTTTTCTTGGACCCGCAAACAAAAAAAGATGGTAAAGGCCAGCGGCTTGCTCAGAGGAGTAGGGAGAGTTCGCTAAAAATCGCTTATAGAGAAAATGCTTAAAGTTGTATACAGGATGCGTCGAAATAAGTGGGCGCCACCTTCCAAAATCCAGCTGGTTTTGTAGGTCCTCGCGGAAGGTCGAGAAACCAGCAGCTCACGTGTATGGAACCTACCTTTACTTGTGCCTTCGCCTGTATAATTAAAGCTTGCAAAATCCTTACACAGCAAGTACAAAAGACACAATAAGACACAGTAAACTTTAAAACACATATAATGATATGAATATTGGTAAAAATATGACAAGTTTAACACCAAAAATCCGAATTACAGGATCTTAATTCTTGAGCACTCAGAGAATAAAACTTGCCGTCGTTGACACACAATATTTATGTTAAAATGACTGTGTGGTCAAAGGCGTAAAGTTTACAGGAAATGATAGCCTAAAATTAGCGTCGGTATATAATTAATGCAAAACAAACAGTGGCTTCAGGTCACTGTTAGTATTTTTTTTTATCGATGTAACAACAAAGTCAATACGTTTGAATTTTGCAAGATACGCGTGCCAAGCCGAAAGTTACTTTCCACAAGCACAAAACTTGGTAGTTTTTACCTTTCGTGGATGAGAAGGCTTCGCACAAGATCAAGGTGTCGAATCCATGTAGAAACGGGAAGAAAGGAGTGGTTGATCCTGGGAGATGTTGACTTCGGCGATGCCAGACAGGGCTATATCCGAATAATCGAGGAGATCAACCCCCTGAGCTGCTCTATTTGATGGGGAGCAAACTGCTGTCAACGATGTCAGCAAAATTCTCGAGAACGACGGAGCGAACCAAAAACCAGGCACAGCACTTGTACGATTTATTTATTTCTTTATTTCCCTTTAACCTCACAAAGATCCGAACTAAGTTCGCAGGAACAATTATAAACTTTAATTGTCCAAAACCAAGGCGACCATTTTGCTATCACTTTTCTATAAATCCGACATTAATAAGTCGAGGATCTTTTGCACTACAGCAAAACACGATACGGTAAATCGTAAAAAAAAATAGCAATGCGCCGCGAGGAAAAAAGGGAACGCTCTCCAGAGCTCAACCGTCGTTTTCGGAAGTCTGGCTTTCACTCCCTTTTAAAATGCAATGGGAACCTGCACTTCCCCTCAAAAGATTGCACAACATAACGAAATGTTCGGGAATGTTCTGGAAAATACGTCTCAATGCTTCTGAATGGTACTATTGTACAAACAAAAAACAATTCTTGGAAATATTTTTGTTCGGCAGAAACGGGATTACAAAAGAAAAAAACCTTGGGACTCGTTTAACATAAATAAAATTCTGTACGGGGAAAAATATAAACGAAATTATAAATAGTGCTAAACCTGACGGAAATTTAAAATGCGAACGCTAAAACGAAGCTTAAATTACTATGAAGCGGCACAACTAAATTAGGGAATTAATCCGTACTATGAAGCGGCACAAAAATAACATAACAACTGTAAGAACTGAAATTTACAAATATCGATTTTGCATGTCATTATGAATGACAGCTTAAAGCAATTTCTTCGTTATCTTCTACGCAAAATCTCTAATTGCGAAGAAATTGATACTAATGGAAACTGTGGGCTACTTCCATCTTCTGTGTAAAACCTTTAAAAAATAATATCTACGCTCTATGGAAATGTTAGATGCACATAACAGAAGAATATTTGGTTGTCGAGGTTAATTGTTCTCTTGCTATGGAACACCATATATATTTTTGTTCCATACTTTCTTCAAATGGTCCTCTATTTTTTTTGTTAGCAGTCGCTGTTGTCCCATCTGGTGTTTTTTTCTACACATTTTCTATTTGCAGGTAATAAGAAGTGTATTTTAATAATTTAAGTGCCCTCGAGGGTGGTTTTAACATACTCTTCCTTAATAGGGCGCGAAGAATAACATTTATACAATACTTCAGTTTTTTGGTTGTGAACACTGCATGTCAAAAGCATTTTGACCACAATTTTCTTAAATACTGTACGAAAAATAACATTAACCCAAATATTTATTTTTGACGGTATTTTAAAATGCATTTTAAAAGATGAATTATATGCGAAGGTAATTTTTAATAGATTACTCGAAACAGTCCGAGAAATAGCTTCTATATGAATTTTTAGTTCTTTAAAACCAAATATGAAACAGAAGAAATACAAGCTATAACCTGAAAAAAGGTGACTATTTAAGCCTGCTATAAAGCTTAGGAGAACGATTTAGGAGACTTCAACGCAAAAAAATTAATTTGGGTTTCAAGACTGACCACAACTAAAGGAAAAGAATTGCATGAAGCCGCAAGAGCAAAGGAACTGTAACTACCACTCCACGGGAACAATCACCTACTGGCCCTCAGATCAAAACAAAATACCGGACCTGATTTATTTCTTCATCTCCAGGAAAGTATCAGCAAACTTTATCAGCATCGAAGAGAAATTTGTTCTGAGCTCCGACCACTCGCCAATAATTCTAACATTAAGCGAAAACATAATCAAGAACCAATGTAACCCACGACTGACTAACAAACACACAGATTGCAAAGCGTTTCAAGAAGAGCTAAACGACAGAGTTCGGCAGAACGTGCCGCTAAGAAATAAGGAACAATTGGATCACGAAGCTGAAAAGCTTGTAGTGGACATTCAACAAGCTGCTTGGGGAGCATCCCAGAAATCAAAACAAAAACAACAGGCAACAATTACCTCCCAGGAGATCAAGGAGCTAGTTGCTGAAAAAAGAATAGTCAGGAGAAAATGGCAACAAACCAAAGCCCCAATAGATAAAACCAGTCGTTCAATAAAACACAGTCAATCCCACAAAACAATATAATATTAAAGTTGTAAATTGAGTTAACGTTTTCAAGTCCGCTGCGGACTCATCTTCAGACTAAAATACCAATACACATCAATTCGCATTCACAGAAGAAGCAAAACAGTTACACTTACTAAGTAAGAAAATATCAAATTACAAAATGTTGAGAATTGTAGGAAAAATTCTTATAATTAACGTGTAACCAAATTAAATGTAGCACTTCCTAATTAAATTAAACTAAACAAATAGTAGCAACGCCGAAACTAAATCATTATGCAGTCAAAGATAAATAAAATGTGACACTTCATAATCCCAATAAAATAAACATATAACGGCAACGCCGAAAATAAATAATTAAGCCAACGGATGCACTACATATTGATGATTAATGTTTTGTATTTAAATTTAAAGAATCCCAACATCGGGAGGCGATTAATTTAGCAACAATATAAGTCAAGACAATAAACATGTTCACCATTTTAATGTCGAAATGAAGTGGTAGAAAACGACCTCTACCATGGAAATTGTAAACTAACATAAAGTAAACTACAGGTGCAGAACCAAGGTAAAACCAATATACATGGTTGACAATAATAAAATGAAATAAACTAAAACAAATCCGAATCGAGAAAAACAGAAAAATCAACACCTTAAGGTAAACTGTTGAAAATGTGAGTTAAATGATTAAAAGTGATGTGGTTTAAGACATAATGTGGATAGTCAGTAGGATGTAAGGTTACCAGATTTTTTTAAATAATATTTTTGTGTTCCTTAATTCTGGTAGTAATTGCTCTGCCAGTTTGACCAATGTAAAAAGCGGAACAACTATTACAAAGAATTTCATAAACTCCTGACTAGGAATGCAACTCAATTTTATCTTTATTGTGAACTAACAAAACATTTAACGTGGCTGGAATCGAAAAGGAAACCTTCATATTTACCTGTTTGAAAACATTACACAGTTTCGTAGAGAGAGGGCCAAAAAAGCGTAACGAAAAATATTTAGTGGATGGGTACTTTCTAGTAATATCTAAATCAGTTGATAATCTGATTTGGAAGGATCTTTTAATTTTTAGGAGTTTATAAAATTCTTTGTAATAGTTGTCCCGCTTTTTACATTGGTCCAACTGGCAGAGCAATTACTACCACAATTAAAGAACACCAAAATATTATAAAAAAAATCTAGTAACCTTAGATCCTACCATCAAATTTAAATCGGCTTTCGCTAGTCACATTTTAGAAAACCACAATATTAATCAGAATTTAGACTTTGAGATTCTGGTGACCTCTATCTTAAACATTCCACCTGCAAAATGACGAACCCTAATACCATTCCCCAAACTTTATCTATCTTAACGCCTACCCAATCTACTTTTTCTGCTGTTGCCGGTACGCACCACGCTGTATATCCCAATAAAATCAAGCTATAATTATTGACACGGTTGATGGTTTAGCGACGGCGAGACGTAGCACAACTAGACTACATTAAATCGGTATCCAAAATTATTAATCCTAATCATATACGTTTCGCCTCCAAAATTTCCAATAGCCGGTTCTGTATCTACTTTTCAAGCAAGGAAATAGTTGATCACTTTATCACACTAACATGCAACGAAATTGAAGTCGGCTCGCACGGATTAGGGTGCACCAGAAATCTCCGAACCCAAAAAACCCAATCAAATACCGAAGAAATGTAAGTTATCCTCAACTAATCCAACATAGCACAAATTCTTGAAGAACACCTAAAACCCCTGGAAAATCAAGTCAACGACCAAAACCAAAACTATCCCTTACCCTATGACCTTTTCAAAAATCTTATGGAGAATACCTATAGCGCAACTGATCCTTACAGTGTAGCTCTAGGTTACACTACTGACATCGAAGGATTAATAAATATGTTGACTGTCCTCTACCCATATCTGAAAAATAAAAGTATGAAAAGCCGTTTTACCCGGATAAGAAACAAACTCTTCCAAGGGCAAACCGTATCTATGGAATCTGATGGAAGCTCCACTTACTCAACTCACTCTACTTTCTAAATTCACCATCACCCAATGAAATGTAAACGGGTTTTATGCCCGTTTTGAAAACATCATACTGAGGAAGCGTTCAAAACGCCCTTATCGACCATTCAGATATTCCAAAGGATCAAGGAAATAGGTTTATTGCTTTTAATGTATCTTACCCTATATGATCTATAATTGTACAACAGATTAAGTGCTAATAACCAAGGTAGTCGAAGCACTATAAACTAATTTAATAAAAAGTACATACATCAAATTAATGTTATTACTTTGCAACTTCTTTTTATGTTTCCAGTTATTTATGTTTAGGTTCTTGAATTTATTGAATATTTTAAGGTGGATTTAATTTTATATTTTAATAATAATAATAGGCAATTTCAACAAGTTTTTATTTTTATTTTTGCTTTATACGTATTTCGACATACAATATGTCATTATCAAAAGCATTTAATGTAGTAAACACAGTGTTTATTACCCTATGCCTGTAGCCTCTCTAGGACGAATCAACTCACTTTACATTTTATTTACTACGCAAATAAATAACTTTCTTACTTGTTATACAGGGTGATTGCGCGAAAAATTTTAACCACGTATATGTGAGGCTATTTAACCCCTAAATTACCCAGCAAGTTTTTTCCAAAACTCGTCATCGTCGGGGAGATACAGAGCTTCAAGTTTTTTTTACATCTATTCACTATAATGTAAATAACTTTTTTATTTATTGTCCGAGTTTGATAAACTTCGTTGTTTTGGAAAGTGCAAGCTTAATTTGTGGTACAATTCAATGTACAATTAATTGATAGTGAGAAGTTAATGAAATCTGACACAGAAATGAAAAATTTGGTGCATACTGTTATGCAACGATTTTAGCCTACTTTGAATATTACTTAAATGTAGGAACGCTCAATAAATAAATATTTACTAAAATATAAGTACATAACTTCTGTCGGCTCTGTAACAACTGGGAAGAATGATAAACGTTTGAAAGAAAGGCCGTGCAGTGGAATATGTAGAAAAAACAAGGGGTGGCAGTCTTAAGAAGGGTCAGTAATGGCAGTGTACAAGAGGCAGTGTTGTTGGTAGCTAAGCGTGAGCTTGCATTTCTTTGGCGTAATAACTGATTAATACCGTTTGCGAAGCTACAAACTGATTGCGACGTGATTATCCTCTAAACTAGGGCAAGGTGTGAATTTAGTATTACCATTTATGTGATTATATATAAGGATGGGCTGCAATGGCAGTAGCAGCTAATAAAAGCAGTGGTGTCCCTGGTGAGGATATGGTTTATCTCTCATGAAGTGTTATAGTGTTTACCCGAATTAATTTATCGAATTAATGTTTATTCAAAAATATTTATTTTTTATAAACAATAATCGGAGTTACAGAAAATACAATATAGAGATCTTAATGTAAAGCTTAACTAACTATAATCTATTATGCAGAAGCGCATCTGCAGTTCTTATCCTTTGCTTATGCTATATAATATGCTAGGAAGCGAGGTAAAAGGCATTTTATCTACTTTACTAAGGTTACATAATTCCCGAATGGTTGCGTGTTATCTACTTATTATTATTTATGATTTATACACCGTGAAGTAGCATACGAGGTCGGACAAATATATAACGGGATTGATCAAATGCAAAGCATGTGAGATAGCCATAGGTGAAAATACCTCTAGCGTCCTTCGAAGTAATCTCTCTCGACTTCTACGCACCGTTGATATCGACGATACAAGTCGCGGAAAGCCTGCTTAAACTTGTCGCGAGGAAGTGCGTTTAGTTCGGCGGTAACATTCCGTTGAATGTCTTCCACGTCGTCAAAGCGCCTTCCCTTGAGGGTCAATTTCAGTGGAGGAAACAGCATGAAGTCCGCTGGAGACAGATCCGGAGAATAGGGAGGATGTTCTAAGGACATTTCTGGTCGCCAAAAACGTCTTCACAATCAAGGCAGAATGCACAGGGGCATTGTCGTGTAAAAGGTGCCACTTGCCGGAAGCAGCTAAATACGATCGCACACGTCGAATGCGTTCTAGTAAACGCGTCATGACACCCTTGTAGTACAAGCTAGTGACGGTGACACCCGGTGGCACAAATTCTTTGCGAATGATGCCTTGACTGTCGAAGAAAGTGATCAGCATGGTCTTCACTTTCGTTTTTTAGAGACGAAATTTCTTTGGCCTGAGAGACGTCTTCGATCGCCATTCCATGCTTTGTCTCTTGCTTTCTGGATCGTACTGGAAGCACCACGACTAGTCACCTGTAACAATTGAATCCAGAAAATTGGGGTCACTGTTGGCTGTTGTAATGAAGTCGCGGCAGATGTCCACTCCATGCGCTTTTTGCTCAGCGGTCAAATTGTGCGGGACAAATTTGGCGCAGACCTTCCTTTTCTTCAAATCCTTCTCCAAAATGGTTCTAATGGTTTCACGGCTAATACTCAGCTCCTGCTCCATCATTCTCAGTGTCAGTCGTGGATCAGCCGCCACAAGTTATCGGACTTTTTCGATCGTTACGGAATTTCTCGTTGTGATCGGACGCCGGCTTCTGATCATCGTAAAGGTCCTGCCGACCTTCACGAAATCTGGC
>JABXWE010042748.1:0-19665 GCA_014611495.1 Limonius californicus | reverse complement strand
AAAAATAATTATTTATTGCCTGGGAATATAACAGTTTGGCACTTGGTTATTAACCGACAGAGGAATCTTCATTGCCAACCATCCGCTACAGTTTTGATAAATAAAATTTAAAAATTATATGTGTAACATAGTAAAAAAATGTAAACAACTTTGACATTTTCAGTTTTCTAATGAGTAACGCGACGGTGGGTGTAGCTTAACTCCGTTTTCCTCTCTAAAGTAGGTGGGTTATGTATCTATCGTTTTTTTTTAAGTAGTAGAGGTGGTTGGTTATAAACGTTCTGGGTAAATGTATTGAAACACAAGTTTTTGTAGCCCACTATATATTAGTATTCTACAAATGTTGGAAAATACAGAAATATTCAATAAGTTCAAAATAGTAGATTTGTTATGGAATAAGAATATTTTGACACACCGGTAATAGAAAATACTAACAAGCTTAATTCTTCTATAATACTTAAAGAGAGCGTTTCCTGAGGCCGTTACCTTGTAGTTAGTTGCTACATAAGTAAATAAATTGATTTCAAAGAAACACTGTGAGAAGTTTTACGTGAAGTCAAATAAAGATAAATAATTGCGACTTCGGGCGAGTTATAACTAGGTAATTTAACGTTTTCTTCCATACTACCTGAAGAATAAAACTCGCAGACTTTATTCAATTCAATAAATTAATAATATGCTTCGAAATAATGTATGCAGTTGTAAACTCCTTTCGGAATAATGCTACGTAGATTCTCTGTTTCTGCGCTATTGTTCTAAGTCTTCCCACGAGTTTTCTAGTAAAACCAAGGAGTAAACATGGGAACTTATTTGTAAATGAGAGCTTTGTTCAAGTAGTCTTAAACGAGTTCGGTAAGATGAATATATAAAATTACAGTATAAAGCAAATATATAAATTACGACCGGTACCGATATTTGTAGCAATATTATAGATCGCCAACAATCTGAGTTTCTATTCGTAGTAATTCCATAATTTTTTAAACAAAAATTAACAGTATTCTATGCTGAAGGTATTATTAAAAATGTGTGTAAAGCCTGTATGACACGGAACAGAAATTGGTACAAAATTCTGTCTGTGAGCATGCGTAAATAGGTGCAAATTACGTTGACATCTGTGAGAAAAACTGTCAAAATAAGCATATTACTGTAGATAAGGTAGAAATCTATCAAGGTTTAATAATAATTGTTTAGTTTTTTTACAAAACCTCGAATGTTGTTTATCTTTTGGTGGCTTGTATTATTTTTGAGTTTTCGGGAAGATTTTTTTGCTTATAAGTTATATTAAGTTTGTGTAGAATGGCTAGTGTTAAGAAATTTTAAGTAGTACACGTGGTGAAACATTTACGTCTGCCCTCTGTGATCATTGATGAACACTAGAAAGGGCTCGTTTGCGCATCGATTTGACGTTGTTTCTGAACAAGATTCTGTAGACTTTAGAGCTACAGAATTTTGTACAAAATTTTGTACAAAATTCTATTATTCCCCACTGCTAAACTAATACAATGCACGCCGCCTAGTAGAATCACGGATAATGTTATTCGGGTATTGTTATCACTTTCGCAAAAACAGGCTGGACTACATATTTATAGTAATCAAGACTTCTATGTTATCAACTTTTTCGTAGGACTGTTTTCGTCCACGAGCGATATGTTAGCATATTTTGATTTATATTTTCAAGTTCGAGGAGTACCAGACCTCTTTTTCTCTCGTACGTTAACAGCTTGCAGGCTGGTTGGCAGCAGCTAACTCCCATTTCCCATTTTAGAACAGTATGACAAGTTGTCGAAAATGAGATAGCCAAATGAATTGGGAAATTTTGTAGCAACGGAAGGATCGTCTCATTGTTTATTATTATCGATCGGTTATTGTTATTTCAAACGCCCAGTCCCAATGTGATCACATTAAGCGGCGTGCACTCTATCCTGAAAGAGCGCTCTTGTGAGGCATACTTTTTTTAAATTTTGCTTTGGAAACTACCATTTAGGAGTGTGTTGTTATAAAGACTGAATTCTGATAAGTCAAAGTTGCCCTATCGAATCATATAGAAGTCAAAGCTAATTTGATTCGAAAAACATTTTCATGGCGCCATAGTACTATTTATTCCACAAATTTCACATAGAATCCGATTCATTTTCTTATTTTTCGTACTTCTTTCGATTCTTAACAGCCCATTGCTGGGCATTGGCCTCTTCTCTGCCGCGTGCTTCTCCTCGGCGCTAAGGTATGTGCACGCGGAACCTTCTAGAATTTCTGTCACTACTAAACATGAATTACAAATCTCACGGTTTTACATCAGATTCCTTGTTTGCGTGTATAATTCATGGCATTTGTAATCCATGACTTCATAAGCTCTCGACATTTTTGTACTAGAGGTAACAATAAAATAGCTTTCACGTTTTTTTTTCTTTTCATTTTTGGTCTATGATGATATGATATGTATTATTTTTGGTACTGGAATGCTAACCACAGCCCTATTTAAATGAAAATGCATCTAAAGGTATAAATAGCTATGTCAATATGTCTACTGTAGAATTAATATAATACAGTACTCGCCACTTATTGGAATCACGGTTAATGTTATCTTTCGGATATTGTTATTACTTTTGCGAAAACGGGTTGGACGGTTACCACTACATAGAAAAAAACATGACTTCGGTTTATATTATCAATTTTTCTTAGGATTGTTTTCAACCAAGAGCAATAACTTTGTTTGCTTGCATGTTTTGTTTGTATTTTAAAATTCGAGTGGTACTTCTCTTTCTGTCGTAAGTGAACAGCTTGCGAGCTGGTTGGCAGCAGCGAACTCAGCTATGCTATAATCTTTTGCTATGTCTGACGTAAAAAATACGTGAAAGTGTTGAAATAGAAGACGCTGCAAAGAAATATGACTAAAAGGAGGCCCTAATATTTTTGCTTTATTAGGGAAGAAGGTGTTTAGATTTGGCTTATAATAATAAAGTAATGACTCAATATTCGCTATAGCCCTACGAGCGATACGACAGAAGTCGTACAGCTTTATTACATTTCTGGGTTACTAGAACCTTATTGCAAGATTCGCTTGCAAAAGTAAACACACACAGTATGGGAAGATCTATAAGGATTGCCTAGCCTATTTTTTTTTATAGATTACATACATTCATACCGTAATTCCCGATAATTTTCGTGATAAGCTGATGTTACATTTTTCCTGATAATTTCTTATCTTGTTATATTTTTAATAATATTAACTTGTAGCCCGTACTGGTACTTAACAACGAGTGAGTTGATTAAATAGAGAAATATCGCACTGTGGCATTCGTACATCAAAAATATTTAATAAAAAAATCATTCGAATTCCCAAAAATATGATGAGCTATGTGTTTGAATAAAAGTATACAGACTGTTCATAAATGTGTTCTAAATTTAATTAATCCGATTAACTAGGGAGAATACATTTTGAAAATGATACTCGTGGAATTTCTAAACGATACAACCAAAGCTAATAGATATATACCAAAGTACCGATGTGATTTGATGTCTCGAAATGGCAGCAATAACGATCATATTACCGTAAGAGGCGCTGCTATCGCTGATTGGACAAATCAAATTTGACATTAATTTATTTAATTTTCACCGTATTTTAAAATTGTTTTTGAATTATTAAAAGAAGTGGTGGGATGCGTTATCACTTACTGCATTGTACCTATCAGTAATTGAACAGAATGAGGGTGCATCTATTGAATGAAGAATAATTCGCGCTACCTAGAGGACACCAAATCATTATTGATACCATTTCAGATTCGCGTCGGTACTTTGTTAAATCTACTGGCTTTGGATGCAACAACGAGGGTCATGCACTAGCGGGTGGTTAACTTTAGAAATCATGATTCATTTAGTCAACTTCAGTCTGGAAAACAGGTTTCCGGTTTCGCATTTTTTCAGACATATTTTGAAGACCGTATGTTGTTTAATAGGTATTTCCCAACCTAGCCATGCCGGATATACACAAAAATAAATGAATGCAATTTTTAATTTTAAAACGTCAAAATCCATGTTTTGGATTTGCCCGTACGAAATGCTAACAAAAATGATTAAATGTACGATTAGGAATATTAAGTAAGTACTGGCTTTGTCAACTTTAACGGAAATGTAATTTAGTTGTCTTCGTTCCAACCCACTGGTCTGTGTTATGTGGGCTGTATAATCTGTTAGCTCTAATTTGAAGTTGACGAATTTGAAATATGTAAACAGTGACTCTCTTTTACGTATACATTCAGGTAAAGAGAGTATCATTAACAATTGAATGTGGAGCAACACTTTTATATAATGATATGTGTCTTTGAAATTGTTACGGTATATGCAGTAATATAGCGTTTCTTATAAGATTTTATAAATTAAAATAAAATAAAATGTTTGGTCAAATTAATTAGGTTTGTGACTACATGTTATCACTTCGCTTGTTGTTAATACAGTCGAACTCCCACATAGTGAACCCCATTTAGTGATTTTTTCGATATATGTAATGATTTTCTTGCGAGGATCTTGACCTTCAGACTATACTATGATGTAAAGCCTCCATATTGTGATGTTTTTCTTTCAAACTGTTAAATATTATTCAGGTATAGAGAAAATTTTTTGAAATGCTATTTGTAATTTGTGTTTTGCCAAGAATCTCTTATCTTCTTAGTCAAGTTTATATTTGTTTGTAAGCAAATTATAAAATGTTCACAAATTTCATAGAAGTGAACAAGATTCTTATAATACATAAGAATAGGATAATCTTAAGGTTTTCACATTTCTTAATGACTAGTTCATCTACAATTGTATAGTCCACGTGAAGATATACGTTATCCGCTTTAAAAAGGTTCTTGGAGAACAAGGATTTACAAAGTACTTATAACTCGGCTTAAAAGCACTGATGGCATTCAGGTAAATTTACATATTGCAAAGAAACGAAATTTCTAAAGCCGGATTACCAGGCACCCTTAATTTAGCCAATAACAATATATTTTGAATGCATTTGTTAGTTGCTATCTTGGTGTTGAAGTTAGCGGTTCTTTAAAAATGGAAAAGCGAAAAAGTTTGAGTAACTATTGAAGACAAGTTACGGGTGTACGAGGTGAACGAGGAACTTGATTCGGACGGAAAATCAATTAGGGTGTGTGTTATTCAGTTTTATAATTAAAATATCACTTAAAATGTTGCCGACCATCAACCATATGCGATTATTTTCGTATTTAAACGTGAATTCTATATAATGTTTTTTTCAATACTTTGCACCATCGTTATATTGGAGTTCGATTGTATAACTTAAATTAAAATTATTTTCCTTTTTCAATTTTATTACATTTGTGCACAAACACGAGGCGACTGCGTAACGCAGTTAACCGTATCCACCTCGCAACCGGTCGACCCGAGTTCGACTCTCGTTGTAGCCCGAATTTTTAATAATTCGGGAACAACGGGAGTGCTGGTAGAATAGTTGAGAGGGGTGAGGATTAGAGGGTGGCGCTTGTTAGACCGTATATAGCTTCGTGCGCTAATCCTTAGGTAAGCGGGGTGTAATAGGAGTCATGGAGTTGCTTTAAACTGTTTAATTCGAAAATGCTAAAATACCCAATAATGTTTCATTGCGGCTTAAGTCGTATGGGTCGGCGTTTCTTTTAAAAATATTATATCCACCACGCCAAGACAATTATAGACGTCGTATTAAATAAAAACACATTATTTATGACATTAAAAAGCATTCATTCCCTTGGGGCACTTTTTAAAAATTTCAACAAATGCCTTTAAACGTGTTAAAAATGGCATAAACCCGTTTAGCTACAAATACTGTCAAAGTGCCTAATAACTTCGGTGAAATAGTATGGTTTCACACCTTTGTGTACGCTGTTGTACCCTGTACAGTTTCTTTTATCATAAGAATATTCAAAAATTATAGTCCCATACATTTCGAAGTTGCAGTTTCAACAAAACGTTTGTTATTGTAATTTACTCTTGTCAGTTATACCACATGCGCGTTTGCTGTTTTTACATCTACTTATAGAATTTTTATTAGTATGAATGCACTACCACAGAGGTCAAGTGAAGTCTGTAAACAATGTATGTATGTATATTCGATATCATTAGTATAATTCGTTGTAGTATTTAACGCATATATGCTTTGTTGCCTCTATTTAATAATTTAGATATACTCTTGACATAAATCAGATTTTCCCTAATTAATTTTACTTTGTAATATTTTAATAATTAAAATACATATACCATTGCCTCATACCAAAGCGATGGGCCTAGAAGGTCTGTGAAAGCTCGAAAAAAATCAAAAGTGCCCATTTAAGCTTTTAAACTGCCCAAAATCTAGAATAATTCAAATAATATCCAACGGCTTTTATAAGAGGGCAGGTTAGCAGGACCAGTTGGCGGTCCTGTCCAAGTCAATTAAATTTTTTTACATAGGCGAGTATGATTATATGAGGAATGGGTAGAGCTGAGCTTAAGAGGGTAGCTGTAAGGTTAGGTGCCCCGCTATATCCTAATGAACAAGAAAAATTGGAGGAAAATATATTCCCGCACTTCAGTTACTGTAAAAGCGTATTTGAATATACATTTTAGCATCATTGATGTATGTACTTTGGACGAATTAAAAGATGTTAACAAACAGTAGAATTGTGCAATAATTTCGAAAAAATAGGTACTCCATAACCTAATCTATCAAAGCTCACTTGCAATTTTCTTGCTTCATGATAAATCCTTTTTGTACAGTCTTGGAAAAATAGTTTTCATTACACCAAAAATTGTTATAACCCAGCGAGTAAATCTAGATAGTAGTAGGGTAGAGTAGAATAGTAGATAGTAAGACCTTGCATCTAATATTACTAAAAAAATGTACATGATCTTGTCGGAATGGCTGCATATACACCCCTGTTTGAACACTTTTGTTAATTGGCTAAGAGTGCATTGTTCACTGTTTTTGTTAAATTGTGCGATGAATAATTTTTCTGACTTAACATCTCTTAGCGTCCGTATCTCTTTGACGACGTGGCGATCTTTTCTCCTGTAGCCTATAGGTACCTGTGTTGGACGTTTAAAGTGTTACAGACATGTAGGACCTTCTGCTTAACCAGGGCTCCGAACCACGGGAACTGTAAATACTTTCATTTTAGAGAAGATTTACTAGACAAGTATACCTTGCTGATATGCCGGCTTCCACCCAACAGCCGCGTTTTAAACACAACTGAGAACGGGAAATTTAAAAAAATTATATTTGTAATTCTATGATAAGAAGAATTGGGAAGGCTCATTTAGCCTTAAAAGTTTTGTGACTGTTGTTAATCTATTCTGCTAGAACGCCAATAACATTCTTAATGTTCCTTTCTCTGCTGTTGAAAGTGTGATCACATGAGCTTGTAAGAGGCTGCCTCTGTATGAAGCCATTTATATTGTAGTATACCTACGTATATTATTCATAATTAGATGTTTTATCCAGGGAATTAGGGGGTTCACAACGTCTTGTATGTTTTTAATTATATTTATCTGTAGTTCCCCGCTTTGGTTTCCAATTGACTAATGTTGCTTTTAAGTATATCTTCAGCTTTGCATTTGTAGATCGAACTTGTGGTATCTATAATAAAAGAAACCTGTTTTTTCAGGAGACGTATATGGTACCCAAACACAAACGACAGATATTGTCAAATATCCAAATATTTCAACGAACAATTATTTCTCCAAATTAAGTCAAACCGATGTGGATATGAAAGACAATCACAAGCCTGAGTTTACAGATTGTGCAAATTACAAACCTATGGTTAAGGAAGAGCAACCCCGTGGAACATTTGTTATACAAGTAAACTATACTACTTTGTTTAAGCAATTTATAGATTATTAAATTACAACTTATCACTTAGGTCACTGCTGTAGATAAAGATCCAAAGGATTCCGGAGGAACTATTAGCTATACGATAATTACTAGAGATGGAGATCGAAAATATTTTAATGTTAACTCTACCAGCGGAGTTATTACTACTCATGGTGTGTTCGACAGAGATGAACCTAGTAGGCAAAAAGAGCTCTACTTAACAGTTAAAGCGACAGATAATGGTAGACCTGTTTTGGCTGATGTTTGCACCTTTAAAGTAACAATCCAGGATATCAATGACAACGATCCAGTTTTTGATCAAACGGTAGTAAAAGCAAATACAGTGCTTCTGTGGTCTAATTTACAATTTATACTTTTATAGAATTACAAGGAACATGTAGCTGAAGATTTAAAAGAAGGCGGAGAAGTTATGAGAGTATTTGCATATGACTATGATGATGGAGAGAATTCCCGGTTAACCTACGACTTACTGTCAAAAAACGCCGGCCATAGCGACATCAATGAGTTTTTCAGGATTGACCCGAAGACTGGAGTAATTTATCTGAAGAAGTCTTTAAATAAAGTGAGTTTTATATTGTAGGAAATTACGAATTAATTACTATACTGTTCTTTATTTTAGAAAAAAGGACACGTTTTCTACATGCACGTTAGTGTAACTGATCATGGAACTCCACCAAAGCAAGCACTTGCGGATGTAGACATCGAAGTGGTCGACTCGCGTAAGAAACCTCCTGTTTTTGAGGAGTATCCCCAGGAACCAATTTCTCTTAAAGAAAATTTTAATAATTACGAATTTAAAATAGCCACCTTCAAAGCTAGGTAAGTACTAATTCTTATGAATGTTGATGATTCAATGATGAATAAACTGAGAGGAGTAGTTAAATATCATTATTATATTCAATTTTATAGGAAAATCTTAAAAGCATTTGGTGATGTTAATTACAATTGCCTTCAGTCAGATACAAGATTTATATAACTCGACTATAAAATGAATCCGGTATCATCCAGTGTAGCAACATTCCGTAGATTTTTAAAATTTTGTGTTTTATCTATGTATATATTTGTTATTGTCTCTTTACTCATAAATAACAATAACTATTAAAATAGTTATCTTTAACATTCTAGAAATAAATTTTATTAATCATCATTTATAAAACAAAACAAAATAAAATTATACAGATAATACTTACATACACTGATAATTAATAGTAAATGCATAAAAATGGCAACAGGAATGTTTAGACAGAATGCAGAGTACTCTGGAGCAATTATAATACGAGTGCATTTTATAATTGAAATAACTGACGATATTTCTTTATTTACTTTTTATTGATTAAAAATATATAACAAAAATTACATTTGATAAAGTTGTTTGACCTTACATATGTCTAGAGTAACATCAGTTGATCCCTAAGTACAAAGCTACAATAGGAACATTTATTTACTTAAAACACAAAGCAGTTAATCCAAGCTTGCACAATGAGGATAGTTTAACTCCTATGTTCCAGGTTGGAATGGTATGGGTAAGGAGGGTGAGGTCAAGTAATAAATTTAAAATTTAAAATAGAAATAATTGACTATTTTTAACACCCTTTACAAAACTTTGTTAAATTCGTTTAACCCTTCATGTTAGGCAATTTGGTGCATTGTTGGGAAGCTGTAATGGTTGATGAGCTAGCCATATGAAACTTGACCGTGATTCTGTCATTATATTCAGTTGTATAATAGAGCGCTATAATGAACACTATCTTTAAAGAAAAGTCCCAATTATTGGAACATTATTTCAAATAATGGGAGAAGCATATTAGCGACAATAAAAAAATATTCGCAACACCAAACTAAGTAATAATAACAGTACCTACATAGCCTTCTGCAACTACTGCTTGTAGCTAGTAACACATACGTTAGTATGAGCAGAGATTCAGGTTCAAACTACTCAAATTAATAATTTTTTAATTTCTAAATTGTTCCTTGTTCAAACATTTATTTTTGTTTTTTTGTAACTCTGTCAAATTTAGTAAATAAATAAGAATGTTTTTTGCTATGTTTTTAATAACAATAGCTTGATAGTAATATAATAATAAATGTTACAGTAGATAAAAAATAGAAATTAAAACAAACTATTTTTTAATATAAAAACGTTTGTAAGTCAACTTTCGGTGTAAGGTAATAACATAAGTGATATTTGTTATTACTTAGCATTATTAGGGGAATTTAATGTGTAACACACATAAATTATTTGTTTCAACCAGTGATATAAAATAATGTTTTGCACTTCAATTCAACCATTTTTTAATGTCAAAGAAAATAGAGCGCAGTCATTATTTCAACTAAATGCAGTGATTTGTTATTCATAAATAACATAATATTCACGGTGAACAATGTTTTAAATTAATAAATATATATAAAAGCGTCTGAACATTTTCTGCTATAATTGCGACCTTCGAGATCAAGCTAGGAATGAATGTATATAAAGCAGAGGCTGTAACAGCATTATATTTAAATAAACAATGAAAATGTGTCCGGACACTGCAGTTGTAGTAGAAAGCAATCTAATTATGTATCAAAAATTGTACTATTACAAAAAAGAATTCTAATTGATAAAAATTATTTTTAGATCAAATATTGAACAACCAGGCCTGCAGTTTGAATTGCTTAAGGGTAAAACAACACAAACAAACAAAGATCAAACTTTCCAGCTAACACAGGAAGGTGAAACAGAGGCCTATATATCGCTCGCTCGTCCATTAGATTATGAAACTGTTACCGAATATCAATTGACTGTCCGTGCAACAAACAAAGAGTTGGCAGCTTCTGTGACCTTTGAAATCAAAGTAGAAGATGTGAACGATGAAATTCCTACGTTTATAGAGTCAGTTACTGGAAGTGTATTGGAAAATGAACCGCCAGGGGCACAAGTTATGCAAGTAAGTGCTGTCGACTGATATGACAATTATCTTGTCATTATTGCACAGGTTTAAATTTTTTCTTTTCTTCTACGACGGTGCTTTAATTTTGCAGGTACGAGCTATAGATAAGGATGGCACTTCAGCAAATAACATAGTTAGCTACGAATTACACAATTATAAGGAATTATTTAGAATTGATGAAAAGACTGGTAAAATTACAACACTACGGATGTTTGACCGTGAAACTGAAGACTTTTATAATGTGTTAATTGTCGCAAAAGATAATTCTCCCAGTGCAATTTTAAGCAATAAACACGAGCCTAATTCTGCAAGACAAGCATTCCGTATTACTATTGAGGACCGCAATGACAACAAACCACAGTTTACCAACACAACATACATCGCCGATAATATATTGGAAAGCACAGACAAAGGCAAAGATGTGATAGAAGTAAAAGCTGTTGATAAAGATATTGCTTCTCTTATTGTATATAGTATCACAGATGGAAATATCGGGGAAGCATTTTACATGGAAAATACCACTGGAAGAATTAAGGTTAATAATAAGCTTGATTTCGAGACAATTGAACAATATATATTGATAGTGCAAGCAAGCGATGGCATTTATCAGGATACTGCAAAAGTCATCATCAATATTGGAAATGTAAATGACGAACTGCCAGAATTTGATCCGTATACAAAGAATATCAACATCACGGAAGAAGAATTAATAGAAGGGTGTATTCTGAATTTGAGAGCTTACGATCCCGACATTAAAGATCGTAATGCGCCTCAACACATTGTGTACCGAATAGGGGATGACCAAAAGAGTTTCCTAAGCATTAGCAGCGATGGTTGTGTCTCGCTCATTAAAGTATGTTGGTTGTTAGTATTAAATATGAAGGGATCCTGATTAACAGACAACTTTTGTAGGCATTGGATAGAGACAAACCCAACGGCTTTCCTAAGTACCAAGCCTATGTGATAGCATATGATGAAGATGGTGCCCAAAGTTCACAGCTCAATACTGCCGAATTTAATATATATTTACAAGATATTAACGACAATGCTCCATTTTTAAATGTGGTAAGTATTTTATTTTTTATGCGATAGTTATTTCTATAAGCTTGTAATTTAATATATTAGCAGTGCAATTCCACATATCTGAAAATAATTCAAAAAATATACTTATTTCAGGGTCACAAGAAAACATAAAATTCTAAAAGTAGTTATTCTTACAGGGTAATGAAATTTATATAAGTCTTTTTTCTGTGTGTCATACAAAATGCCAATTTAATATAAACTACTCAAAAATGAATAGGGATATTGTAATATAAACAATATATGTTTGTATTTGGTGGTTAATGGTCATCTATTATTGATAATTCAAAACAAAATCCGAGGAAGGCCAAGGCAAAATAACGAATCGCAGCTCTAAAGATCAGATCAAATAGAAAGAAAAAAGAACAAAATAACGATAAAAAGAAAGTATTATACTTCGCAACATGGAATCTACAAGGGATTAATAAAGCAGGAGGCATAAAAAATCTTACCAGTGAAGCTAAGAAATACAACATACAGCTAATGGCCCTGCAAGAAACGAATATTAAAGATGAAGCAGAAGGAGTATATGATGACTACGTTTTTAAGAGTTATGGAGGGAACCAAAATAGATTCGGAACTGGATTTCTAGTAATTAACAAATGGTGGACTCAATCATAGATGTAAAAGGAATGAACGAAAGATTAAGTTATATAAGAATAAGAGGTAACCAGAGGAAAATGAGCATAATAAATGGACATGCGCCGACTGAAGAGAGCACAGAAACTCAAAAAGAACAATTTTATGAAGAACTGGAAAGTGCCTACGATAGTTGCCCTATATTCGATGTGAAAATAGTTATGGGCGATTTCAACGCCAAATTAGGAAAGGAGGAAGTATATAATGGCATAGTAGGGAAAAACAGCAAGCATGATAAGACAAATGATATGGGAAGAAGACTCTTAAACTTTGCTGCTGAACGGAACTTACGAGTAAAAGCCACATACCTTCAACGTAGAGATATCCATAAAGGGACCTGGATTAGCTCAAACGGGCAAACTATTAATCAAATCGACCATGTGCTCACCGAATCAAAACATATAAACAAAATTACAGATGTAAAAAGTCAAAGATGAAGAATGGGAAGTAATAAGCAAAATAATGAAAGAAAAGGCAGGTGAAGTATTAAGCAACAAGAAGAAAGACAGAAACGAATGGTTTGATGAAGAGTGCAAGAGAATGATAGAAGAAAGGCTAAATTAGAATATCTAGGATTAAATAGTGAAGAGAATAAAGTAAAATATCAACAAAAGCGGCAAAATTAGAACAAAAAAAAGACAGCACCAGAATAATCAGTTGGAAGTTATAGAAGATAACTTTAAACAAAATAAACTAAGATGGTTTTATGCAAAAACAAGGAAAATAAAGAAGAAACGCCATATGCAAATATTTATGGAAAAAGAAGGAAAGAAAACAGGAAATAAGCAAGAAGTCAAGGAACTATGGGCCGATTACTATGAACAAATGTTCAAAGACATCGAACAATGGAAGAATGAAGAAGGAGATGCAAGAGAAGAGAACAGGGAGATACTGGAGATAGCACCCACACAAGAGGAAACTCAGAAAATAATACTAGACCTGAAAAACAATAAAGCGGCAGGTAGTGACAACATATATAACGAATTTTTGAAATACGGGGTACCAACATTAATTGAAAAAGTTCATAAATTAATAATTAAGATCTGGGAAAAAGAAGAAATGCCCTAGGTATGGAAGGAATCAGTTATAATCCCTATTTACAAAAAAGGCGAGAAAGAAAGATGTGTAAATTACAGACTTAACCTATAAGCTTGCAAAACGTGGTATATCAGGTACTAGCAAAAGTAATAGACCAGAAGTTAAAAAACGCAACTAATACACTGTTAGGAGAATACCAAAGTGGCTTCCGCGCTAGTAGATCAACAATCGATAACATCTTTACCATAAAGCAAAGACAAGAAAAATGTTGGAGGAAAAATAAAAAGGTATATGCAACCTTTATCGACTTTAGGCAAGTGTATGATCCGATAAAAAGGAAAGAGATAGTAAGAACCCTAAAACAATTTAATTGTCCTAATAAACTGCAACGATTAGTAAAGATGAAATTAAAGGAATCCTGCAGCAAAGTAAGATTAGACCGCGAGGAAACAAGAAAGTTCCCAACAAATAGAGGATTGAAACTGTCAAGCACGCTATTTAATCTAGTACTGGAACGCATAATAAGGAAAAGTAACATCAACAGAAACGGTAATATTTTTAAAGGCGCACATCAATGTCTAGCCTTCGCCGACGATGTATTTATCCTGACTAGAACAAAACATACACAACAACAAATGACGAAGGCATTATTAAAAAATGCGGAAGAAATAGTAATGGAAATAAATGAGCAAAAATCCCAATATATAATAATGAGTGGAACAAAGGAAAATGAACCGTTACTTACAAGCAAGAAAGATAAAGTTGTTAAAATTAAACCAGTGGAAAGTGTAATATACTTAGGAACAGAGATAACATCAGACGGGAAAATTAATAGTGAATTAAATAGGAGACTATCAATAGGGTGCAGGTGCGTGGGTGTTTACAGTAACTTACTAAAATCGAAAGTCCTTTCCAAGCCAGCCAAACTAAAGCTGTATAAAACAATTATAAGACTAGTAGTTCTATACACGAGTGAGTGTTGGGTTATGACACAATAAGAAGAAAATAAAATAGAAGCATGGGAAAGCAAGATACTAAGGTTAATGTACGGAGGAATAAGAGAAAATGACCAATGGAGAAGATGAATTAACAATGAATTACAGGAGCTGTATAATGACACGACAGTAACGCAAGTAATTAAGCAAAACAGAATAAGATGGATTGGACATCTAACCAGACTACCAAACACAAGAACAGTGAAAGAAGTGTATAAAAGTGTGCCAGAAGGCAGGAATAAACGAGGTAGACCCAGACTTAATTGGAAAGAAGAAGTAGAGCAAGATATAGAAAAACTAGAAGTTACTAACTGGGAATTAACAGCACTGGAAAGGATGAAATGGAGAAAAATAGTTGAAAAAGCCAAGGGCCTCTAGGCCTGTAGCGCTGAAAATTGATTGATTATTGATAATTAGAGCAAGCGGCAATGTTTGATGTTAAAAAACAAAATACAATCGAATCCAGTTGCAATTGTTTAACCGTACTAGTGTCAAGTCGAGTTTATGTGTTTGATTGAATAATATTTCTTGTCTTAAGATTTGTTCATTGTTTTTTTATTCGTGTGTTAGATTTGTGTTCTTAATAATAAACAACAATGTAGAGAAACCAGTTAACAATAGAACAATGAAATTTAGCCGTTGCTATACACCAAAGAGGAGTTTGCCATTTCGACATTGTTGATATGTTAGGAACCACGCAGAGCATAATTTCATGTCCCCTTTCGCGCCTTAGAGAAACAGATACGACTGCAAGAAAGCCTGGAAGTGGATCTTTTTGCATCACAACACCTCTCGAGGATAGACTTCTACTAATTAATGCAAGGATGCACCTCTTTTTAACTGCTCGACATCTACAGCAAGTGCCCCAGAATGCCACAGGAAATCGAGTCTTCAACCTTTGAGAAATCGATTATTTGAGGTAGGACTTACCTCATACTACCCCCTGAGATGTCCTGCAAGAGCTCTGGCTCAACGAAGACACCGGGTGGAATAGTCGAGACTTAGGCTTCAAAAAGTTACCTTGGAATAATATACTGTTTTCGGATGAGTCCAAATATTGTCTCAGCGATGATAGCTGGTATCAAAAAGTATATCGTAGTGCTGGACATTGTACCTTACCTCAGCATACCCAACCAGTCCTTGCCTTTGGTGGTGGTGGTCTTATGGTATGGGCTGGAGTTTCTTTAAGGTGGCGTACTAATCTCCATATCTTTTATGGTACACTCACGGGCCAACTTTATGTCCAAGAGATTATTATGGACCATGTTCTGAAGCATCGCAACACTGTTGGACAGGAATATTTTGATTTGTTTGGCGACAACGCAAGGCTGCATCGTGCTCTAGTTGTTTTAGAGATGCTTTGAGATGAGGAAATAAACCATCTTGCTTTTCCTCTGTTATCTCCAGACCTGAACCCCATCGAGCATGCATGAGACCTTTTGCAGAGACAGCTGGATCATCATAATCCAAGGCCTACAACAGTGCAACAGCTGAAGGATGTATTGTCGGTACTGTGGCATCAAATTTCAAAAGAACATATTGATAATTGCATTGAGAGTTTGCCAGCAAGGTGCAGAGCAGTTATTACTGCTACAGGAGGTACCACGCTGTATTAGAATTTAATAAATTTACATTAAGTGTTAGGAGACAATAACGATTTTCATTATAATTTTGTTAGATTTCTTCTTTAAACGTACTTTTGTTGTAATTTTCATGTTCATTACTAAGAAGGGGTTACATTTTTTTGTTTTGGTAGTTAATTTATTATAAATGCAATTGGTATTACCTTTAAGTGCCTTACACTGCAATATCCCTATTCATTTTTGAGTAGTTTATTAGAATTTATTTTAAATAATTATATTAACTGTTACAAATACTTTCTATTTTCAGAATTATCAATTCTGAGCTTAGTAGAGTATATTTTTCCAAATATGAATATAATTTATAATTATTTTGGTGTTTTTGATGTGGATAGAACATCATCTGTGAGAGCTACCATCATTCTGTAAAGCTTCCTTAGAAATTTTAGAATAATGGGCATTAGCTTTGTCAATTTGTATGTACCTACACTATCGTTTTTCTTTTAACATCATAACAATAATTTATTCCCAAATATTATGATTGTCAAGAAAATGTAATAAAAAAGTTTAAATTTATATTAGAAAGTCATAAAATTATAATTTAAAAATTAGCAGTTTATGTAAGGATGTCCAATAGTTTTAATTAATGTAATCACATATGTGTAATTACTAGAGAATATTAGTTTACTTGAAAGCATGGACTATAATTTTAATATCGGGGTTGTATGGCATATTTCAAATTCCATTGAAAAAAAAGGTCTTTATACAAACTCTTAATGCACCTGCAAGGCACTTGAGATACCTAACTCAGATGTCTGAAGAGTATTTAGATTTTTGCAGTATATTTCAAATATGTGAAATTGTGAACTCGTCAAATTAAACTGCTTGTCAGTGATTTCCCATAAAAGAACAACGGAAAATAGTATATTTAATTTCTTTTTAAATTAGACTGAAGTTGTATGGAAGGAAAACCAGAGTCCTGGAAATATAATCACCCTAACTGCGGACGATTATGATAGCCCCGAAAATGGCCCACCATTTACATACGCCATTGCTGATGAAGCTGGTAGTGATATACGTGAGAAGTTTTCCATACATGGAGATGTTCTGCGTGCTGACGTTATGTTTGATAGAGAAGAACGAAAGTATTATTTAGTACCTGTTGCAGTAACTGATAGTGGTAAACCAAATACCTTAACAGAAACTAGCTTTATGAAAGTAATAATTGGAGATGAAAATGACAACGCTGCTAAACCCGGTCATAGCCAGATATTTGTGTATAATTATGAGGTAAGTCCGTGAATAAATAGAAAATGCACAATTAATAAATTTAATTATAATTACAGGGTCAGTCTCCAGATATTCAAATTGGGCGAGTGTATGTTGATGATCCTGATGACTGGGATTTAAACGATAAGTACTTCCAATGGCAGTCAAATGAACATGAGTATTTTGAGCTGAATACTGATAATGGCACCATCACCATTAAAAGTGGAACTCCCGAAAAGCAATACATGTTAAACTTTTTGGTAACTGAAGAAGCACCACCTCACATTGAAAAACATACTGTGGAAGCATCTGTTGAAGTAACGGTGAAGTACATTCCAGAAGAAGCGGTTAAGAAATCGGGTTCTATTCGACTGCGTGATATAACAGTAGAGGAATTTGTTGAAAAATTGCCACATAATGTACGTCAAAATGATATTCTTGTTGTATTGTATTAACTGTAGTATAAATTCCAGGAAGGTATTAGTAAAAAGGATTCCCTTCAGCAATATTTTGCAAAAATTTTGAATACTTCCAAAGAGAATGTTGATGTTTTCACTGTTCTGGTTTCACCTTCTAACAGTTCATACATAGATGTCAGATTTTCTGCGCATGGATCTCCATACTACCTACCGGAAAATTTGAATTCTAAAGTGTATGACCACCAGGAAGATGTAAGGAATTTAAGCAACCAAAATATATAATGTATTTTAATTTGACCATATTCTTCTTTACAGTTGGAAAAGTTACTGGGTGGGAAATTTGTTTTAATAAGCATAAACGAATGTTTAGAGGAATCGGTGTGTCCAGAACATAGTTCTTGCAACAATCATTTGGATATTAAGAAATATCCCGCTGTGGTGTACACAAATCAAACTTCATTTGTGGGTGTGAATGCAGTTGTGGAAGCAGTTTGTGACTGTTTGGCCTTAGAACCTATTCAACCGCCTACCGAAGAATGTGATTCTATGGGAGTAAATTTTGTGGGTAATGGTTGGGCCCTCTACCCTCCATTTGAAGCCTGTAACAGTTCAGAAATAAGATTGGAAATTCTTCCCCATGATGAAAACGGCCTTGTATTTTACGTAGGACCATTTAGTACTTATCCAGCACCACCAGTACAAGGTTAGTTGTTATTAATGATAAACAGTATTAAACAAACATTTGTAGAAAAATTTTCAATATCCATTTCTCTTACTCTAATAATAGTTTCTCACCCTTTTTTGTTACTATAAAATTAGACAACAGATACAGCAGTATATGCATAGATAAATTAGGATTATTCGAATCTAAATTAAATGGAAACTATGAAAATTAATAATAGTTATATTTATTTTTTATAAATATAATTTTAACCAAGTAATATTAGAAATAACTAGCAGGAAGAGTATATTTTTATTTAGTAAAATAGTTCAGTCACTTTGTCTCAGAACAGATACCAGCAGTATTATAAATAATTTAAACTCGTAAACAATGCTAGTTTAAGATTTCGTTGAATACTTTGAAAGCTACGTTAATGCCAGATGTAGCGTACAAAAAATTCCAGTATTTTAAATTTTACACAATATTTGTTAAAATGTTTCCGCATGTTGTTGTCATTAGCAGTGTTTTTGTCCCACTATACTTCTCTGCATGTTAAACCTATCGTAAATTCAAGAAACTGTAAGATATATTCTATAATTACTAATAGAAGAACGTTTGCTATTTTTTTTTGTAATCTCGAATTCAGTATGAAATGTTAGTGCAGATTCATTCAACTTATCTATTTTTAATAATTATGATACTTCTTAAAAATTTTATAGGAAATAAATTTTAGTATTTATGCTAAAAATAACTGATAATAAAGGTATTTTTTATTTAGTGGTATTTAAACAAGTTACTATTGCTATCAAACAAAAACGCAACAATAAACAATAAATAGAATTGCAAAATAGTAAATTTTGATACCGATGTGTTATAAAATGAATTGTATGGTGATGCAGCTGTACATAATATTATTTTATTGAGACAACAAAAATATTATTGACCTATTTAACTAATACATTGTTCACAAGTAAGTAGGAATTCATTACAACAATAAATAAAAATGAACAATAGTCCCACCATTGCAGTGTAGTATCTCAGAAGTCTTTTAAAATTAACTTCTCAAATAATGAGATCTTATTCTCAGTGTGTTGCCACTAAGTGGGCGAAGCTTAGTGGATAAGTACCTTGCTAAAGCATGTGTAGGAGAATTTATAGCACTCACAATAGGTCTGAGTGGCACTCCGGCCTTGTGTATT
>JABXWE010042747.1:0-16157 GCA_014611495.1 Limonius californicus | reverse complement strand
TTGAAAGTGCTCTTCAAGCACCGAGAATGTGCAGGCAAACGTTATTGCAAGCAACTACAGTTTGCAGAAGCAATTAAGTAACCTATTATAAGACCCATACATTGTGAACGCAAGTACGGAGAGATTATGAAAACTTTGAAAAGTGAGGAAGGATTTTCTCATAATTTTTCTACACGCGCTTCTTCAGTGAAGTCATAAAGCTATGATATGTTGCCATTTAAAAATGGTAGAACAAGCTATATAACATCAGGAGCGTGTAGTCAGTTCACTTTTCTAAAACATCGTATTTTCAAAATTTGGAATGCATAGTAATACACACTACATCTATAGGGTAGAAAATACAGGGTAATACAAGAAAATAATCAAACAGCTTAGCCTCTTCTTCGAACAGTTAAATTATAGTTTAATTGCAGTAACAGGATTTAAGTCACAGGTTTTCTCGGGGGTTAACCTTCGCAATATAAAAACCCACTAAAGTATTATAGAAGGTTGAAACTTGGAATCCTCTGTGATGTCACATTAGTATAAACACCTCGTTAAGTGTGTTTTTTTAAGTTTGTTGCTTATTTAGTGTTTAGAATGAAGCTGATCTTTCGCAAATTACACTTCTAGCGCTATAAATTTGTTTTACTGCGTTTACTAATGCGGTTTTATTGGTACTACCGTTCTTAGACGCTAAACAATTGTGCAACTGCAGCAAGGTTATAATTAAGGTACAGACGTTAACGTTATTAGCTACAGCTGGATGTGTGATTTTTATTTTACTGCGTAAGTACAAAAAGAAGATAATATTAGTAATAGCTATATCAGAACAGATGAATTTCCATTTGTTATTTGTTTCTATCCGCTTGTACTTCGCAGCGTTCATGGCAAATGACTGGATTTTAAATTTTAAAAACCAAGTTGTGTCTCTATCTAATGAGTAGAGTTCCACAATGTACCACATGTAAAAAGCGAAATATTTTCTAATGATAATTCAACACGAGTTATACATTCCAAGATTACAAACCTTTAGTTTGTTTGCAGAGGATATTGTGCTATTTAAACAACGTGCAGATTAGGTTGCACAGTTTTTGCTAAATTTGATCTCCTTCATTGTGTAACTAATGACTTTTTAGTTGTTACTAAGACTAGTATCCATGTTACACATACATATTTGGTTTTGGTTCAAAACAACGTTACTTGGAAATTATGATTTTCTGCATGAATGTAACTAAGGCTAACAATTTTCAATCAATCTGTAGTCGCAACTGGTTTCCGAAGAAACCGGCTGTCAATTTTTATAATCGTACGATTATGAGATACCTTCGTGACTGTTATTGTTTAAAAATAATTATCTGCATTGCCCCGATAAATTAGGAGACACAAAATAGTATATTAAAGAACTAGTTTCATAAGGCCTTTTCTTAACGCACGAGTCCAAGTTTGAAAAACGAGACGCGAAGCGTCGAGTTTTTCAACGGACGAGTGCGACAAGTGGTCTTATGAAACGTGTTCTTTATACTATTTTTTCTATTGAGGAAGTTTAAGAGTATTTTAAATAAATTTATGTAGAAAATTTTACGTCAAATCGATTACTAGGGAGTTTTTATAAACACTTATGGCAGCACTGACAGGTGGCTGAAACTGACATTTCAAACTTTCAAATTGAAATCAAACTACCAACATCGTAAAAAAACAAACTAGAAACAGTACGATTATAGGCCTCCTTAACGTACTGTTTTTAAGCTAAAACAGTGCGCTTAGAACGGCTTTATAAAACCGAAATAGAAAAAAATAGTTTAAATAACGTTTGCCAAATGCAAGAAACGAAACTCGATAGAATGGTTATATTATCATTTATTTAAACAAAAAACAGTTTAATTTTATTATTCCTGTTTTCTAAACCCAAAGAATAAACAAGCATCGCAAAAAACTTCAACAAAGTGGAGATTAAAAGAAATCTAGTAGAACGTATGACCTCCTTGAGCTTGGATGACAGCGTGCCACCTTCACTCTTACTGTTTATCAATCTTCGTATATATTCTTTACATATCTTGGTCCATTTTTCCAAAAGAACTACCATTAGCCGTCGAAGACTTTCTGGAGCTACAGATCGGTTCTTGATCTTACGATCCAATTCGTTCCATAAGTGTTTAATTGGGTTAAGGTCTGGGTCAATAGTAGGCCACCGCATCAGGGGAATTTGATGTTTTTCCAGGAACCTTCCAGTTCCTGAACTGCTGCGTGTGGTTGGGCATTATGTTGCTACAGCAGAATTATAGGATCTATACAAGTTGCAGCAGGTACTATATAGTTTGCAAGAATGTCCTTGATGTATCGCGCACCATTCATTCCTGCATGTGTAGCAACGAGATCTGTACGGGTGTTAAAATAACACCATCGCACACCATATCGGATTCTCCTCCAAACGTATGTACATCCATAAGTACTGGTGCATAAAATCGTTTATGCGCCTAAAACAGCTCTGCTATCACATATCTCTGCAACTACAAGTCCTGGCACCTGAACATTTTTGCGCCGAAATAGTTCGTACTCCCACAAGTGCTTGTGCACAAAAACGTTTTTGCGCCCAAACCAACACTGCTACCACATATCCATGCACCTACGAGTTCTGGCACCTAAACATCTTTGCGGCGAGAACGTTCTTACTCCCACAAGTGCTCGTGCACAAAAACGTTTATGCGCCCAAAATAGACCTGCAACCACGTATCTCTGCACCTACGATTTCTGGCACCTAAACATCTTTGCGGCGAAAACGTTCTTACGCCCACAGGTGCTCGTGCACAAAAACCTTAACGCGCCCAAAATCGATCTGCTACTACACATCTATGCTCCTATAAGTTCTGGCACCTAAACATCTTTGCGGCGAAAACGTTCTTTCTCCCATGAGTCCTCGTGCACAAAAAACGTTTATGCGTCCAAAACAACTGTGCTACCACATATCTATGCACCTACGAGTTCTGGCACTTAAACATCTTTGCGGCGAAAACGTTCTTACGCCCACAGGTGCTCGTGCACAAAAACCTTAACGCGCCCAAAATCGATCTGCTACTACATATCTATGCACCTATAAGTTCTGGCACCTAAACATCTTTGCGGCGAAAACGTTCTTTCTCCCATGAGTCCTCGTGCACAAAAAACGTTTATGCGTCCAAAACAACTGTGCTACCACATATCTATGCACCTACGAGTTCTGGCACTTAAACATCTTTGCGGCGAAAACGTTCTTACGCCCACAGGTGCTCGTGCACAAAAACCTTAACGCGCCCAAAATCGATCTGCTACTACATATCTATGCACCTATAAGTTCTGGCACCTAAACATCTTTGCGGCGAAAACGTTCTTTCTCCCATGAGTCCTCGTGCACAAAAAACGTTTATGCGTCCAAAACAACTGTGCTACCACATATCTATGCACCTACGAGTTCTGGCACTTAAACATCTTTGCGGCGAAAACGTTCTTACGCCCACAGGTGCTCGTGCACAAAAACCTTAACGCGCCCAAAATCGATCTGCTACTACATATCTATGCACCTATAAGTTCTGGCACCTAAACATCTTTGCGGCGAAAACGTTCTTTCTCCCATGAGTCCTCGTGCACAAAAAACGTTTATGCGTCCAAAACAACTGTGCTACCACATATCTATGCACCTACGAGTTCTGGCACTTAAACATCTTTGCGGCGAAAACGTTCTTACTCCCACAAGTGCTCGTGCACCAAAACGTGTATGCGCCTAAAATAGATCTGCAACCACATATTCCTGCACCTACGATTTCTGGGACCTTAACATCTTTGCGGCGAAAGCGTTTTTAGTGCTCGTGCACAAAAACGTGTATGCGCAATTAGATCTGCAACAACATATCCCTGCACCTACGATTTCTGGCACCTTATCATCTTTGCGGCGAAAGCGTTTTTAGTGCTCGTGCACAAAAACGATTATGCGCCCAAAATAGCTCTACCACCACTTATCTTTGCGCCTACGAGTTTTGGCACCTAAACATCTTTGCGGCGAAAACGTTCTTACATCCACAGGTGCTCGTGCACAAAAACGTTAGCGCGCCCAAAATAGGTCTGCTACTACATATCTACGCACTTATGGGTTCTGGCACCTAAACATCTTTGCGGCGAAAGCGTTCTTACTCCCACAAGTACTCGTGCACAAAAACATTTATGCGCCCAAAACAGATCTGCAACCACATATCCCTGCACCTACGATTTCTGGCACCTAACATCATTGCGGCGAAAGCGTTCTTAGTGCTCGTGCACAAAAACGATTATGCGCCCAAAACAGCTCTACCACCACTTATCTTTTGCACCTAAGAGTTCCGGCGCCTAAATACCTTTGCGGCGAAAACGTTCTTACACCCACAGGTGCTCGTGCACAAAAACGTTAACGCGCCCAAAATAGATATGCTATTACATATCTATGCACCTATGAGTTCTGGCGCCTTAACATCTTTGCGGCGAAAACCACAAGTCCTCGTGCACAAAAACGTTTACGCGTCCAAAACAACTCTGCTACCACATATCTACGCATGTACGAGTTCTGGCACTTAAACATCTTTGCGGCGAAAACGTTCTTACTCCCACAAGTGTTCGTGCACAAAAACGTTAACTCGCCCAAACAATGTGCAACTAGATATCCCTGCACCTACGATTTCTGGCACCTAAATATCTTTGCAGCGAAAACGATTTTAGTGTTCGTGCACAAAAACGTTCATGCGCCCAAAACAGCTCTGCTCAGTTCTGGGACCCATAAATGCTGCTGCACGTAAACGTTTTTGCGCCCACAACAGATCTGTCACCACATATCTTAGCACCTACGAGTTCTAGCTCCTAAACGTTTCTGCTGTGAAAACGTTCTGCTCTCTATGCCGACACGTAGATATCTGTGCTCAAACTGTTCTACATCCGAAACATCACTGCACCGACACTCTGCTTCTAAACATAAACTTGCTGCACTGAGATTACTACTCCTCCAAATCAGTTACTAGAAATATGTGCCCAAACCTCCGTGTGCCCAAACATTCGTGATCCTAAAAAACTTAATATCCAATGTTACTTACACCAAATCATCGTAGCAGCTGAACGGACTTGTCTGGACTGTTTTTAAAACTCTGTCAGTTTCCTTCTACTTAGTATTGCTGACATTTTTTGTTCTTATTTTTATAAATGGCATTTAAACATAATGTTACTAAGTTGCCAAATTAAGAAATTACTTAATTTACTTAACAAATGCGCGAATACCTTTATCGGTTTACGTATACGTATTTCTACGAACTTTTTGTCACACATATTATCTCTTTGTAAGGAAACCCGGCTAAAATCTCTCTTGTGCCTGAAGTTCTAAAACGGGAAACAGATGTCAAAAGGAAAATTGAGAAATTTATGTTGTTCATGGAAAGATACAATTATATGCACATTAATCCCATAATTGTAATGCATTCCTTATTCTTTGGTAATTTTCTCTGCAACACTTGATTAGGAACCTGTCGAGCTTTTTTAGAAAACTAAGCGGAGCACGTTTCATGTGTCCCCCATACTTGAAATAATCTCTGAGAAATTTGCGGTAGAAAATCAAGTGGTCAGTTTCAACATATGTATGAGAAATTGAAATAATTTGTTCTGTTTGTTAATGTGTATTAATTTAAATTGTCCAAGTAAAAATAAGTCAGAACATGGTGTTTCTTGACAATATTTTCAAAAAATTTAAGTACATATAAATATTAATACTACTAATAATAATTTACAGTTTAGGTTAAGTAAATGGATGGTTTGTGAATTAAAGACTGTTAAAATCGAAATTTGAAAATATGGTAACGGCTTTAAGTTTGAAGCTAGATAGTAAAATTCGATAAGAATCATGCGATTTGTGTGGCAGCTCTCTATAGTTTCAAAACCACTTTATGACAAAAACGCTACCAACAATTTTTTGTGTGCTGTTGCAGATGTTATTTAAAAACGCCTTGTTTGTTGGTATGGATTTTAGTCGTAGAACCCATAGGTGGGGACACCTGCGACCCCCCTATACTTGAAAATTAAAATTTTTCGAGTAATATTTTTTTTAATTTGGGTGTTTCAGTACCTTTCAACTAATACCTTAGCTACCGTTTGTAATAGATATTTTAATAAATTTCCATTTTATTATAATATTTGTAAGGCAGGGTCGCATTGGACCCCACCTATGTAGTAGTGTAACTTATGAATTCCATTCTATCGGGTGGTATGGACTCGTGGTAAACATAACCTAACACCTTTAAGTCAACACTAAGTTTGACAGACCCTGTTAATTTGAATTATTTGAGCCTTTCTTACTTCAAAAGTGCCAAATAAAGTAATTACTGGTAAGTTTTGTGTTATTTCTATTATTAGTTTTTAAAAATATTTCGTAATTTGTGTTAGAGTGCGATGACTTACAAACATCTAAGGGATCTGACTTAGCGGAAATTTTGGACAATCCTGAATGTTTTAAAAGCGATTTTTCTGAATTGGAAGACAATTTGGAAGAAGATATTGTGGAGGAGGATGAATGTTCCGCAGAGGGTGATGGCGCAAACGAGGAGAGTGACTCTGAAGATGATTTTTCCCACAAATTATTTTATGGGAAACAGGACCTTAAATGGAACGCAGATACCAGTAGAAGAGCAACCTCTAGAAAATCTCAGGGAAATATTGTAACAGGAAAGCCAGGACCGAAAGGAAATGCGCTAACCATACAAAATGAAACAGAAGCGTAGGAAATTTATTTCACTCAACCTATTGTAGACGGTATTGTAACCTATACTAACCAGGAAATTCGAAAGCAAGCGGAAAGGTATAAAAATAAATGGTTTACAAATAAAACTGAAATTCGTGCATTAGTTCGATTATTGTACTACACTACCGTCCTAAATAATAATCACGTAACTGTAAAGGAATTGTAGTCTAAGAATTTAGGTAATTCAATTTATCGAGCAACTTTATCCGCTAATAGATTTGAATTCTTGATAAATTGCATCAGCTTTGACGATAAAACAACGCGAGAAGATAGGAGACACGTTGATAAGTTCGCACCAATTAGAGATCTATGGGATACGTACGTTTTCAATCGTAAAGCAGCATACATTCCACATGAGCATGTAACTGTAGACGAACCGCTTTTAATATTTCGTGGTCGCTGCTCCTTCAAAATATACATTCTTAACAAACCGGACAAATATGGAATCAAGATCGTAATGATGTGCGTCTCAAAAAATAGGTACCTGGTCAGTGCAATCCCATACATCGGAAAAGAAGAGCGATTCTAGATACTGTTCCGACTCAACTGGTGATAAAACTTGCAGAAACTGTACATGGCACTAACAGAAACGTAACAATGGATAATTGGTTTTCGTTCATACCTTTAGAAGAAAAACTGCTTTTGGACCGGAAGCTGACAATGGTTGGCACTCTAAGAAAAAATAATTATGAAATACCTTAGAATTTTATAAACCGTAAACGAGAAGTAGACTCTTCCATTTTTGGTTTTACATCCGAATCTACATTAGTGTCTCACTGCCATAAAAAAGAAAAACAGGTTGTCTTGCTTTCCTCAATGCATATGGACAATACCGTTGATCCAGAAACGAAAAAACCTGAAATGATACTATCCCATATTAGTACAAAGGGTGGCGTAGACACTTTCAACCAGATGTGCCTTTCTAAATCAGTTACCAGAAAAACTAGAAGAAGGCCATTGCGTGTATGTTATGGAATGTTGGATGGTGGTGCCATAAATGCCCATATCATTCATAGAGAGGTCACAAATACAAGTAAGAAACGTCGAGAATTTTTGAAGAAATTGGCAGAACAGTTAGTTCTTCCATTTCTAAAATATCGATTGACCAAGAAAAATTTACATCATAGTTTACGAAGTCTTATTGCTGACATCGTTGGAGAAGAAATACCAGAGATTGAAATTCTACAAGGCACAGAAAAATAGATCGTAAAAGACGTTTCCAGTGCGTGGCATGTTCTCATCTATGCGCCGAGCATAGAAATGTCATATGTAGCTCATGCGTTGCAAATAAATTTCCATTACGGAAGTAACAATTATTGTATTTTTTTTGTTAATGTAGAACTATTGTTTAGTTAAAATAAAATGTTTACAATTAAATGCTGTCCTCTATTTAAGCAAAAGGCATCCGTATGCACCTTGAAGTACTGAGGTCGTATATGACCCCACTTATGGGGTTACGAAATAAACCATAACCCATAGGCTATGCACGGGCATGGGCACGGGTTAATATACCTCGACATTTCAAATGTTATCAAAACTGGGCCAGACTTTCGAAGATATCAGAGACTGCATATGCACAAATGCTCAAGGACAGATATTTTAAACAAAATTTTGATTTAAATATAATTTTTTTTAACTTAGGAACAAATCTTGGGACAACCCTCATCTCAATCTACGATGTATGTTCCGCTGGCACAGGTTGTAATGGCTAACTTCGTCGTACAGATCTTCGAATGCCGATTCCATTTGAATTCCAGTCCACGATTGTTAGGATTTCAATTACTCGCTGAATTTTAGGGTCCATTGCGCACTAGGGTAAAAGGGTAGTTATAGTGAATGAACGAAGTTCTTAAATCTGTAATGATTTTCATAATATTTGAAGACTGGGAAGGTTCTGCTTCTAGAGTTGCTCTCGAAGTTGGAGGGATGAACCTGGGATTTAAGATATTAGTGATTCTATCTGCATACGTTTTCATGCGTTTTTGTTGCAGTTGACACATGTTAGTTTAACATTGGGTTGTTTGGTGCACTCGCTGTGGTTGTGCCAGCGCACTTCACACATCTTGGAACAAAGTACAGTAATGTTTTGTGTGGCCATAGCGTTGGCATCGATGGCATTATAGTAAATTGGTCGGCGTTTCCACATTTCAACGGTCACAATCAACTAATAGATTGACTTCACGTTAAAGATTCTTTTACCCACGCCGTTGTTGGTTAAGTCTACTGCGCACACAGGAAGGGGTTTTTTGAAATCATTTGTCAACAATCGTGTTATGTTAACAACAGACAGAATGTTAAACTCTTCTTTAATTTAATTGGTAGTTAGTGACAACGGGACTATTTAAATTATCACTGACAGTGGCTTTGTGTTTGGATTGTGGAATGTGTGATATTGAATTCCATAATCACAGCAAAATTTAGTGAGGGTGCGATAGTTCTTTTCATTTGATAAATTTGTGTGAAGCGTGTATGTATTACACTTTGTTGGAAAGAGTTCTGTAACTTTCATTTTTGTGACTGTCACAAGTAATTTATTGCGTTATGCAATGCTCGCACTCGACTCTTAAGTGTTTTAGGTTACTTAGGATTTTACCCTATAAATTGATTTTCTGGTTGATTGGATCTAATAATACTACAATATTAGGAGAATTCCTACGAAACCAGTTTTACTCTAATATTTAGTCGTACAAGCAACGTAGTAGTGAAATATTTTACATTTCTTCTATGTTTATAGCTCCAAACCTTTCACGTTTTTTTACTAATGATGCAGTTTTCAAGTTCTTTGTTACTGTATCAAATAGAATTTGTAGTGAGTCACAAATTTCGCACCATTAATTTTTCTCCGAAGACGCAGTCATTTCTGGAGCATTTCATCTCTATGAATTCTTCTTAGAAGTCATCCAACTTTACTTTTGATTCGCTTTTTATACTGGTTGTGGTTTTAGTTCCCCTTGAAAACGCAGGTGCACATTTTTCATCTCCTCACTTCCTTGATTGCTTTCTTCGAATATTTACTTACGTCACCTAATTTATCTATAACCACTAAATTCTGGTATTTTATAGGATACCAAAAGAGATCATCAATATTTCTAATAACTTTGCTAATGATTTTATTAGATTTTGTAAGAGCACAAATGTAAGTAGTTGAACAAGTAGTCTACGTCGCATGCTTTATTTAGTAATTTCTTTGAATTATCTTTACGGATATAAAGTGTATGTATATGCGCCTAGCATTTTCTGAAATAAACCAGATACCCTTGTTACAATACTTTTATTCTTGTTCCATAGTTATAAACAATAAAAATATTTACAATTTCCACTAGAAAAACTATAAAGAGCAGAACAGAAAGAGAAGGCTCTAAAGCTGACGGTTTAAAAAGGCTAAATACTTAAAATATATTACAATTTTAGTTTTCTCTTGGGCGAAAGTCATTACTTCGAACCCAAACAAAAACTGAAATGATTTCGTCTAATAACGACGTACATCAGTATTGCTAAGCAATCACTGTTACTTCTGCATTTTTGGAGGTATTTGTAGACATAGTGTTCTTGGGTTTTAGAGCAGTGTTTTAATTTGGGAATCGGCACCGGCTAGCTTGTTTTTATGCTCGAACATAGATGTCGAGCTCAGTAGCTCAATACATGCAGACGTTTTTATGATCACTGAAAATAGGGTGGCATTAAAAATTATGTTCGTAATTAAAAGTTCATATCATTTTTCCTCATAAAACCTGCATGATAACGTCTTATTAAATATAAACAAGAGTTAATAACTTAGTTGAGAATACCGTGAAGTTTCTCCAATCGCTTTAAGCATAAAAAATTACCCCTTTAACTTATGGTTCACGTAAAGATTAAACATACCAACAAAAGCATCGTGTGTTGTAAATAAGTAGTTTCCCGTTGTTCTGGAACACTCCTTACGGTGCAATCTGTTGCAATTGAACTTTTTATTTTGATAGCCAGCTACGTCAGTCTATCTGGTGTCTGTCTCTCTCTTCCCTCCACTTTGGAGCTTCTAAAAAAGGAAAAACCTTTTTGGGTTTCCTCAGAACTATATCGCCAAATTAAGGTAAAAGCTATCCGTATATGGAGACACTACCAGTAATTGTCGGTAGTGATTATGTGTTACAAAGTGCTTCTACTTGTGGAAGAACAAGTAACCGTAATTTCATGAAATAAATCAACCTTCTGTGGCTAATTGTTTAGTTATTTAATAACTAATTCTACTAGTGTTGGGTACTCAGATGAAATTAGCTACGCAGGTTTTCTGTTTTTCTTGATCTTACAGTAAATGTTGTAGTCAGTGGCGGCAATAGGTTCGGATGTCTCGAATTTTTCTTTATATATAATGTATAGCTAGATCAAGTTTTGTCTTCATTTGAACATTTTGGCGTGTAGATGTATCAACATTTTATTGAATATATTATATTACCATTATTGAATTATTTATCACTTGTTATTTTTGTATATTTTTCTTTTATAGGTATTTTGTATGAAATTATATTTTGACTTACCACATACATTGTATTAATCAAATTTTCTTCCTGCAGTACATTGTATAAAGGAATTTTCGTATTTAAAACTAAAACTGTACTAGTCCGATACATACAAATCCAGGCAAATAGTTCTGTCTTATCTATAGAAATAGTTGAGACAGATGGAAGACGTACAGAAGAAATAAGTAGACTATTTTAGTCTTCCTTTTCTGATTATAGGCCAAAAATTACCTACAATGGAGTAGGTTCTGAGAGCCCTCTTTGCACGTATGCCGGGCCGCAGGCTAGCCTAACCCATCGAACAAAGAAGAGAAGTTTCACTATATAGCTTACAATGGTTAAAGATGTTCGTATGACTCTTTCAGTGACTGTAGATAATACCTTTCTCCAGATTTTAAATGTATATGACTAATTCATCTTTTGAATAATAATTTTTTCACAACTTTATGGAGCTATTTTTAGCGTTTCAGCAAAAAGTATTTTATGAACGGTAGATCACATTAGACTGCTTTCTAGTAACACAACTGTAGAGCGTATAACAGAATTTTCTTATTTCAATCAACAACTGTATTAGTATAATACATAGAAATGAGTCGAATATGTGTGCCGTATCTCAGGAAATTGTTGAGACATATGAAAGATGTACAGAAAAGTATGTAGATTGTTTTAGTGGCTGTGGATAATATTTATTAGTAAATACCTTTGTTGAGAGGTAAGTTGCTGATTTTGTATTTCTATTAATAATTAACATTCTGAACGATGGTTCTTTTTTAGAGGGAGTCAGCTTTAGCAATATCTTTTCAGGGAAAGTTATTATTGGAATGGTAGGTCATATTTGACTGCTTTCCGGTAAAACAACTGTACAGCGTATAACGGAATTTTCTTATTTTAATCTAAAATTGTTCTAGTCCGACATACAAATCCAGACAAATACCTCGGTCGTATCTATAGAAATAGTTGAGACAGGTGGAAGACGTACAGAAAAAAAAAAGGTAGGCTACTTTAGTGACTGTAGATAATACCTTCCTCTAGATTTTGAATTTATGTGACTAATTAATTTTGCGCATAATAATTTTTTTTTAGTAGAAGTCAACTTCATCAATATATTTTTAGCGTTTCAGCAAAAAATATATTAGAAATATAGGCCACAGGCGACTGCTCTCCAGTAACACAACTTTAAAGCGTATGACACAATTTTCTTCTTTGAATCAGAAACTGTATTACCCCGATACACAGAACGCAGTCGAATGTATGCGCCTTATTTAAGGAAATAGTTAAGAGAGGCGAAAGAAAAGTATGTAGATTATTTTAGTCGCTGTAGATAATATTTATTAAGAAATACCTTTGTTGAGACGTAAGTTACTGATTTTGTATTTCAACTAATAATTAACTTTCTGGGCGATGGTTCTTTTTCAGAGGAAGTCAAGTTTAGGAATACCTTTTCAGGGGAAGTTATTATTAGAATGGTAGCTCATAGTTTAGAGGGTTCCAGTAAAACAACTGTACAGTGTATAACGGAATTTACTTGAAACTAAAATTGTACTAATCCGATACAGACAAATATCTCTGTCTCATCTTTAGAAATAGTTGATACAGGTGGAAGATGTACAGAGGAACTATGTAGATTATTTTAGTGATTGTATATAATACTATTCTCGAGATGTAACTTGTCGACAAAAATGTCAATGTCAATTTGTCAGTTTTCCATGTATACTACTAATTACCCTTGCGAATGATTATGATTTCCCAGGAGAAATCTGCTTAATCGATTTATTTTTGGCGGAAATTATTATAGGAATGGTATGTACAGTAGACTGCTTTCCAGCAATACAACTGCACAGTGTATATCAGAATTTTCTTACTTGAAACAAAAACTGTACCACGCCGATACATACAAAAACAGGCGAATATCTGTGCCTTATCTAAGGAAATAGTTGAAACAGGTGGAAATGGTACAGAAGATATATGAAGATTATTTTAGTGTTGGATTGTAGATAATATCTTCGTACATTTCCTTTAGTTAGTGTTTCTCATTACAGTGCTCACTTTGTATTTAATTTGTGCGGTTGAAAATTTATTGGCGTACGTATTAGCCGTGCCCTATGCCCTGAAATTTCACTTTCTGCTCGTGCCTGTATTAAATATATGTTAGTTAACTGGCAAGTGCATCTTTTCGTTACGCTGCATGACTCTCACGCCCTGGGTGGTGAAAAGCCGCATTTATCAAGTTCTCACTTACAAATGTTTCAAAGCAAATAACACTATCTAGAAACGCTACGTGAAAGACACGACTGGGTTTAATTTTAAAATTTGTAGTACTATCGTAGTTTTATGTAAACGTAATCGATGCGTAGGGCATGTAAATATATAAATTAGGTTGTTGCTCTCACGCATACGGATTCAGCCTTTTAACTTGGAATAAGGATCACTAATTTAACCACAAACAACACTGAGCCGCATTAAGATTCAAGAAACAGGTTGGGTATGGTTTTTCTTCAACAAATTTCTTTCTTGTAGTCGAGATGCCAAGGCGTTATAAAGACAAACTGGAATCTACACAATTATTTTAGGTAACTCGACAATGTTCCAACAAGACACCGCTATTTGGTTTAAAAACACAGATAGTACATATTTGGCATTGGTTTACGTTTGTGATTAGACTATTAATTGTCGTTAACGATCTTAGACGTTTCTAAGAATTTTTGATGCTAGATTCCACCTTAGCAGATCTCGGCTGGAACACGTGTCGGGAATTATTTAACTGTTGCTCTGAAAATTGCTCGATTGATTCGGTCCCTAAATTAGTTATTGTAAGGCTGTTTAGCAGCTCATTAATCATAATTTTTTATTTTATTGCTGTCATTTATGGGACTCTATAGGTGACTTGTGATATATCATTAATTTATTCGTTTGATTGTACTTAAATAAAATTTTGCAAGTAGTGATTTTCCAGAATAAAATTAGTCGTTACAAAGAAACTTTTTCCAGTAGTACTAGAAATTTGGAAATCTATAGAACGATTGCGCTGATTATTTAAAACTTTTAATTTTATAAATATAATATACAGAGTGATTCGTTTAATGTCTCCATCCATTTGTAACACATTTTTGTTTATCCGAGCCATTGACTAGGATGTTTACTGTGAAGAAGAAACTATAACCGTATGTGCATAAGATTATTTCAAATGAAATTAATTGTTTTCGTTAAAAAAATGTTTATTATGTACAATTAAACCGTTTTAAATTATTTCTAACCTTCACCTATATTGTAGAATTGCCTCAAAGGTGGAATAACATAGACACGACAATGTTTCTAGAAGTTTTCCTCTAGGTACTGAAATTCAATAGTTGTAGTTAACGGATAAAATATAATAAAACCAAAATTTAATACTGAGAATTTTTCTTTTTAGTATACATAGCCTATGTATACTTTTAAAAGAAACGCGTTAATTTCGCCTATTGTGCAGGCAACCAACTATACAGACAACTCAAGCATGCTGTGACCACAGCAATCAAATTAATTGAATGCTAAAAAATAAAATTAATCTTTATTTAGTGTCAAACAATTGTTAGAAAATTTAAATCAGAGGGATGCGTAATAAATTCCCATAAAATAAAAACTGAAAGTAATCACGTTTTAACCGAAGAAATGAAATGAAATATTTTATGCTACGTTGAATAATAATAATTAAAAAAAGTTTGCCATCGCCGGGAATTGAACTCGGATCAACTGCTTGGAAGGCAGGTATGCTGACCATTACACCATTTTGCCGCTTATGTATGTGTTTTGTACAAAAGGAATATAATGTGCACGGACCTTACGGAAACATTCTGTCGATTTTTATATATAATAAATAAATCATCATCTGCGTCCTATATACCTACAAGGTGAAATACTTATTTAATATAAACACTGCATCAACATAACCTTCATACTCAAATAATTCACAACTATAGTGACGTTTATTTGTGATTTTTAGTTGTCGGTATAGATGGTTGCATACACAATAAGCGAAATTGACGCGTTTCTTTTAAAAGTATACATAGGCTATGTATACAAAAAAGAAACATTCCCTATACAGCCTGTTTCAGAGTAAACGCCGTATTTTTTTAGCCACACTATGGGTACTACTTTCAAAATATTTGGCAGTAATATCTTTCAGGACATTCTCTACACGATGCTGATATCAGATTTTCAATGGGACCAATTATTTCAAAATGGCGACCTTCTACTTTGTTTTAAATGGAATGTTATCATTTTTTTATTATTATTGAGATCCTAAAAACATTCTTTTTACGATAGTATTTCGTTTTTCTTAAAAATTCATTTCTTTCCCAATCAAAAAGCAAACTAACATTTTAATCTAGTAGCGCATGAATGTTTTACACTCGATGTTATTTTTGTCTAATATCAAGTAGCGGTAGACACAAAAGAAACAATTAAACTTTAATCTAGTAGTCAAACGTCAATCAATGCAATTTAGTTGTCAGTGCTTGTTAATAACAATTGTATTATTGAAGATTATAATCGATAATTTAAAATTAATTGATACGTTTTTAAAATGCCGTTAAGTTATACGAGAGACGAGTTAATTGATATGCTCCTAATATTTGGAAAAGCAGATGAAGATCCTTATGAAGCAGCCAGATTGTACAGAACTAAATATCCAAACAGAAGGCACCCTGAACATCGAACATTTACTAAATTATTGGAGAGAACGCGTGAAATGGGAACTGTGGATTATAAGAAACCGGTACATGCAAACCCATCTGCTTGCAATGACGACAACGAAAACCAGGTAATGCTACACATTATTCTTCTTCTTAGGGTGCTTTGTCTCTTACGAGACGTAGCGATCTTCTCTCCTATGCCTGTGTTGCGCGTTTAGAGTGCCACAG
>JABXWE010042743.1:0-11351 GCA_014611495.1 Limonius californicus | reverse complement strand
GGGACCGGCGGAGGGATTGTTTGCTTTAAACTATGTGGATAACAGTACAAAACAGGCGAACTACGTGGTGAATAATTAACATCTTTGGACTGGATGCCTCATATAATTTCAATCGAACTTCACAGGTAAGTTCGTTTGATTGAGAAATAATATTCTGGATGTTAAAAACCTATTGTTGTCGCTGATAGGATATATTTATATGTTTAAGAATTGATTCTCGATTATAAATAAAAATTGATTCCGTAAGAATCGGATTTTGATTTTTGGAATCAAGAATAGATCTTTGGTTCTACAATCGGAATCCTAGATCTGATTATTAGGATCCGGAAACGTTTTCCAGTTCTTCGGATTGTAGAAATGAGATACTATAAGCCCGCTTTTGCCTTTTTTGCACTACACTTGGCAAATAAGGCAAAAGAAAGTAGCCAATGATCAAACTGCTAATATTGTTTCCAATAATGGAGTTAAAAAATTGATGTATGTAGCCTAAAAAGCAAGGAAAACACACAAACATTTGCGGCGCACAGCGTTCTAAATTTCGTGTTAATTAACATTGCACGAACTGAAAAGTAGTGCAAAACAGAATCATTTGATATTCGGTTCACGTATAGTCTAACCGCTTAAGCACCATATTCGTCGGCATTTAATTTATTGGAATAGTGTTTCTAGTAGGTTAATAGTCTTGAATTTAAATTGATTGCTATAATATGTTTCACAAAAACTAAAAGCGTCAATGCGCGCAACAAATACATACAATTTAAAACCCAGTACCAGAATTGAAAAATTTATATTTGCGTATTACTCAGGTATACAAATTACTTTTCGGTTAAGAAAGCGGAAAATCTCTATGTAATATACAAAGCTTGATATGCAGGATATAAATAACATTAAGAATTCTCTAAAAAATAGGCTATTAAAACCTTCATTAATACAAAAATTGATTATATGATGATAACTGATAAATTAGCAAATTATAAAAGTATTTTACATGTATTCCATATAGCCGCTGATTCCGATCCAAAAATACAATCATAACAAATCCAAGAAATAGAATTCATCAAGATTTGAAGGCAAGACCTTGCCTATGTGGAGGAAGACCTCCGTTGTTAATATGACTACTGAAGGCTTCTGTCGGAAGCGGGTACTTCAACTTATGAAAAATTTCAAATAATTAAATTATTATTTGTGTAATGTTGCAAAATAGTCAGTGACATAATATGTATTCTCAGTGTAATACTCCTATGCCTCAGGTGAAATGATATACACGATATATTGAAAACAACTGGAGTTTTCAAACTGTATTAGCAGTCACCTATATTTATGCACGGCAATACTTTCTAAACGAACTTTATTGAATTAAATGTTTGCCTTACAATTTTAATTAAACTAAATATACTTATATCAGTTGCAATTGGTATGAGTAATATCAGTTTAATTATGTAGCTTCACTCAACTTAAGTTGTCTATTTTGCAGTTATTGGTTTACTGCTCTGCAGTATAAACTGGTCTTGCCGGAGCAATCGTAGAACTTAAATGTATGTAAACTATAGACGGATTAGTGTTGTTCAGATTGGCGCAATATTTACAACTGAACATCCCAAGTTTTCCTGCAAAAGCATCTAATATTGTGTGTTGCTAAAAAAATATTTATATTTACACATTTTACATTTTTCATATTTATCCATTGCAAGCTTAAACAAAGCAAAGCATTTATTAAATTTATTTCTTAAAAATACGCTATGCGTAAAATGTTAAGTTAAGTTAAATGGGCCAGTTTGAACTAAGAACAATTTTATAACACAATATAGGCTGCCGTGGCGTTCTAAAGATAGAATTGGAGCCAGCCGTCAACTACCGCGAGAGCAATAAAAATCAAACTCAACGACACCCTTGGAATTTTAAAGTCTTGTCTTAGATTAATCTGTAATTATAAATATATAAACATTATAATTAGTTTTAACTGTTACACATTAATAATTGACAGATTACGTTTCAAACTTTATTAGGTTATTCATTTAATTAATTGATTCCAGCAAAAGTCATTACAATTACATATCGTTGTGAATCTAAAGATATTAACAGTGAAACAAAAAATGTCCATATTAGTTATCCGAATGAGGCCGCAGATTTCACGTGTAACAATGTCTATCAAACTGCCAAGATTATTGCCAATAATTTTAGAAAACATGGAAGCGTTGATAAAAAAAGGGATCAGGAAGACCTGGGAAAGAACTGCAGAAGTTATTGATAATGTTAGGGATATCATGGAAGAAACTCCTTCTATGTCGACTAGAAAACTAAGCCAAGAAATTGATTTGTCATACGGTACATGTTGAACAATTAAAAAAAATATTTAAGCATGTTTCCGTACAAAATGCAAATGGTTCATCAACTTACACCGCGTGATTTCCAACGAAGAGCATTTTCACTAGTTTTTAAACAACATAAATAATAATGACATATTGGTTTTTACTTGGTTTAGTGATGAAACCTGGTTTCACCTCAATAGGTATCTTAACAGTCAAGATACGAGAATATGGGCAACAGGTAATCCGTATATTGTTGAAGAAACACCGTTGCATCCACAAAAGATCAGTTTGGGTCGCTGTTACAAGAAGACGAATAGTTTATACGTTTTCTGCAGAAAATGTAACTGCCGATTATTATCTTCAAAATATCTTAACCTCCTTTTTCAATTAACTTCATGATGGTAAAGTTAGAAATGGTTACTTCCAGCAGCACAATTCCACAGCACATACTGCTAATCGTGTGATACATTTTTTACAAGAATTTTATGATGATCCGCTAATTAGTAGACATTTGTTTCCACCAAGATCACCCGAACTTACAGTTCCCGACGTCTTCCTATTCTCTTATCAAAAATACAATATTTTCAATAATAGACCAGAGAATCTAGAAGATTTGCAAAATGCTATTTCACAAATGTTAGATGAACTTACCTCTAATACTCAGCTAAATGTGTTTGTAAATCTTAACAGAAGAATGCATTTATGTTTAGAAAACAATGGCCAACGTTTTCAACATCGTTTGTAAAATTCTTTATTTACTTTGCTCTGTAAATGTGTATGCAACAATTTTATTTCAAATAAACGTTTATTTACATAGCCCATAACTGCATAACCTCACTACTTCGACCACAGGCACCACAGAACACTTGAGACGGCAATGTTATCTTGAATACAGTTAACTAAAAGTATAGACAAACACGGGCAAAATAAAGTGTTAATTTTATATTTCTATTAAATAATTATGTAAATAGCCTAATAAAACTTGAGTAGTATACACGGTTTTGGACCCGAGCAACCACAAGGTGTTTTTTTTTACGATTTTCTGCAGTTTATGGCAATTTTATTGAAAAACAGAGACATGTCAGAAGTGAAGTACAATAGAACTGAGTCGTTTGTATTGTTGTTGTATTTATAATGTTTACAGATTAATCTAAGACAATACTTCAAAATTCGAAGTGTGTCCTTGGCTTGGGTTTTTATTGCTCTCACGGTAGCTCCGCTTTCTTTACGAATCGCGGACTCAATCGTCGCGCATCGAACAGAGCTCCATGATGAATAAAATAAGCAGTTATGTGAGTCTTTTTCCACATGTTTGCCCTAAGAAAAGTTTGAAGCTACCAGCTGTTTTTAACATTCTTAACATAGCTTTTAATAACCGAGTGGTTGATTTATTTACAAATAAAGATATACTAAAATGAATTTTATACATTGTGCAATATAATAAACATTTACGTATTACTGACGGATTTTAATGTCTTCGCCGAAGATGTAAAAATAGTAAAACCTTGTACTACTTTAATATATTTATTACCTCATATCTTTGTTATCTTTTCTTCAGTTAGTAATTTTCCATCATAATATTTCAAAACTGCTTTGTCAATTGGAGAAAGCAGATAATCGATATAGTAAAAGTTAATTTTAATCACATCGGGTGCAGTTCTCTACTTTTGAAAATGGTTTCTATAAGGTGTATCAGATGCCCTAGAAATTCTGAAGTGTTTGGAACATAGTGAACACCTCCGCATCTAGGCCGCTTCTGACAATGGATAACCGCCCTAGAACTGATACTGTACAATCCTAGAAACCGCCGCTGCTCCAAACACGCCCTACGCGTGTTATGCTGAAGGCGGAAGTATTAACTAGACTCATTAAAATAGAAATTATTTTAACATAAGTTAAACATCTATAAGGAAACTCTGACAAGTTTTATGCTAATACTATACAGGGTGAATCTTAAATGGCGGATAATAGACATGCCATCTGATTCTGGATCAAAAATGGAGCGATAAAGTCTTATACCAATTTACTGTTAACCTCATAGATGAGGAGATATTGGCAGTCCTAAGTTGGATTCTGGGTTCCTTATCGTGCTCTATTTTTATGAAATGACGATTTCGAACTGTAGTTTCATCAACAAAAGGAATCACCAATCGGTAATTGTAGTCATCATACCCTTGGTTTACCCAGAACTTCCATCCGAAGTTTAAAGTTTATGCAATGCTTCAGTTTTCTAAAAATGTTGTAACAACGTGCGATGAGGATGATGATGATGATTTGAAAGAGCGAGATCTAGGACGCGGTTTTCCAAGCATCTCTATGCACTTAGGCCACATTTGGGCCATTGTACACAAGAAAGGGATCCTGGTTTTATTGGAAATATCTTGTGGACTGATGAAACTACGTTTACCAAAAATGGAACACTTAATGTTCATAACATGCACCAATGGACCGATGAAAACCCCCATGTACTTGTACATCATCACAAATCTGGAAGTTTGGTTTACCGTTAATGTGTAGGGTGGTATTATTGGTAATAGGGTTATAGGACCACACATTTTGCCTGATCGTCTAAACGCGAATAATTTTGTTGAATTCTTAAACACCGATTTTAGGGATTTATTAGATAATGTACCATTAGATTTAAGAAGAAGTATGTGTTTTCAAATGGACGGGGCCCCAGCACACTGGGGTATTCAAAAACTAGAATGGTTAAATCATGAATTTCCAGAACGATGGATTGGTCGTGGCAGTCCATTACCTTGGCCACCAAGAAGCTCATATTTAAGCTGTCTTGATTTTTTCTTGTAGGGAACATCAAAAGCGTTTGGGTATGCAGTGGAAATTGATACTCGAGAGCAACTTCAGACACGAATAAATGAAGCAGTTATAATGACTCGACGAAACAATATGATTCATCTCTCAATCTCTTATCTCAAATCTAGACGGGAACATAACACGTAGGTGTATGAAATGTATAGAAGTTGGCGGTAGCCACTTTGAGCAATTGCTGTAATTTACAAAATAAGATACTTAAAACGTAGTCGATATTTCCTTACTAATTATGTACTGTTAATTCAAAAATGCAAGCAGTACATTATAATTAGACTATTACTACGTCTAGTATGCCTGTATACAATCTCCTTAGATTCCACATTAAATCAAGTGAATCGCAGGTGACTTAACACACAGCTCAGTACGACTGACCACACAGTGTTGCTAAGTTTACAAAACGTTAATTAAGAATTTTTCAAAAACTGAACGTTTGCGAGCAAAACGCTTGTAAAATTTATTGCTCAGTTTTTGATGCAGAATCTCGTGATCGAAATATTTTCCGCCATTTAAGATTCACCCTGTATATATACATACAGGGTGATTCACAAGGCGTGGTCCAAACTTAAGGGTGTGATGTGGAATAATGCTCGTGCAGCTGTGGTAGGATATCGGAGAAGGGATCCTCACCGGCGACCGCCTGACCACCGAAAATTTGAATGGTTGCATCGACTGGGTAATACCTAATTGCCGAGAAATTCTTCTGCTACTTGTCGAAGGGTTTTCCTGGACTGTGTCAATAATGTCAGCATTCTTGTCCACTTTATTTCTTCCAACAAGAGGTGGTCTAACCATACCACTTTTACACAAATTTCGGTGCAACCATTCAAACATTCGGTGGTCAGGCTGTCGCCGATGAGGATACCCTCTACGATATTTTATCACAGCTGTACGAGGATTCCCGGTGCAATAGCCGCATACAAAATGCATTTCTGTATTCTCACGTGCAGCAAAAGGTTCTATCATTACCACACTTAGAAAACAAATTCAAAGTTTGAAACATCTTTTGGCTTAACAAATTAGCATTTGTTTGACTTTTTTCCTAGTATGACTTTTAACAGAACAATGATACAAACAAAGAAATCTTCTGTAACTAGATAACGGTTGGAAATCGGACATGGGTTTGTTAACATTGTTTGCTTCGTGTAGCATCCCACATCACACCCTTAAGTTTAAACCACACCTTTCCAATCATCCTATATATATATATTTAGCGGAATCATACAATCCTGAGCCAGGCATAGTAACTTGAACCTACAGTCCTGAGCCATCACGACAGTCCTGAGCCAGTATATTGGCTCAGGATTGTTTACCATGCTTTTCGACCGTCCGATGTCTCTACGGGTACGTACACTCAATCTTAATTTGGCTCAGATTTGATAGAAACGCCTAATTTTAGTTCCGTATGTTGCCATGGGCGGCGCTGCCTGTAGTGACGGCGTATATGTGAAATATGTAAAAAAACCTACAAATTTGAACCAAATATACGCGTACGAATTGGCAACCGCGCATTTCAAATTATGTGATTCTCGGATGTATGGGTGGCTTCAATTTGTGTGCAACAGTTGACAGTGGATGTATATTTTTTATAATGTCTACCAGAAGTAGTATTATATTAAATTCAGCTAAAAAATCTTTTAGTGGTAAATACTGCATCTTTTTAGTGGAAGATAATTTAAAATTAATTATAAAAATGTACTATTTGAAATGAAATACGTTCTAAATTAACACTGATTATTATGTGACACATTATTGTGCAATTTAATCTGTATTCTTTATAATGGACTACATTGTGTGTTTGCAAAAATTACATTTGCCTAAACTACGGTTATAAACATTTTTCTATTTTTATTTATTCAAAACCCACAAATGTGAAAAAATTCAAAAATAATGTAATAAAAAAACTTTTTAATTGACTACTTTTCAGCACTTAGCCTTTTTAATAAATTTTGCGAAAAAATGTTAAGATTAGAGTGTTACTGTGTTGCTACTTTTTAAGTACACAGCTGCTGTGGCAGAGCGTTGGTGGTCACCGTAGCTTCCGGTGAAGATACTTTTACTATATTAGATTATAAAAGAAATGCCATCGGACATCATGATTAATTCATTTGGTCCTCGTAGCCACAGAAAGTAGTGAAGCGAGAAAAATAAATACAGCAGATCCTATTGCCAAATTTGCTACTGTTTTTGTTTATTAATTTTTGTTACGAAAATATTGCTTTATTTAATTTATAGATCAGTATGCATTTTCTTTCATTTAATTTCTTTTTTAATTGTGATAAATACATTCGTAAACATTCCAGTCGTAAATTATTTCGTTATACATTACATACATCTTAAAAATTCTGCTAGCCAGGAGTCCTAAACAAATTTTGCTTGTTGTCCCAAAAAATTATATCCACTGTTATCACTCAATAACGTTACTTATTGATAAACGCAACTAACCACAATCCATGGAAAAATTCCCCTGCTTTAAGTCGACAATTTTTCATACACTACCAAGAAAAAAGCAAAATGCCATATACCTGGTCTTTAATTATTTTCATACATTGTGGTCTCGTGCATTGCCAAGCGACATAAATGTTTCGTGTAAACAACTACAATTTTCCGAACTAAATATGAGGTCTTGTTATATTGTTTAGTTAAAAATAAATAACAATTTGAAAATGTTGAAATGTAAATTTGTTTATTTTTTATCAAAAATTGCGAATAGAATTTTTCTTGCAGAATCTGCATTATTTATATACACTCTTCTTTTATTTTAAGATTTAAGTCTCTTATTTCGGTAGGTGTGCTAGTCTCTTTCCCGAGAATGTTGTGTCTGCGTCGACCGGCAGCATCGTATCTGCATAGGATGTGTTCAGCCGTTTCTGCTGCCTCATTGCATTTGGTCCTCAACCTTACCAATCTTAAATAGATGGTATTTTAGTGGAATGTGGCCTGTGAAAAGACCAGTGATGGTCTGCAGCTCCTTCTTGCTGAGAGACAAAGCGTTCCTTGCTTTGTTTTGCGAAATGGTTATAAACTGTTTTGCCTGACGTTGTCCTGGTGTGTTTTCCCAGTACGAGGATTTCATTGGTTCCTCCCATAGGCTGACTTCGCGCTTAATGTGGCTTTTCTGTATTCCACAACAAGGTTCAGGTCCAGTGTATGCCGTTGTAGCACCTCTTTCTGCGAGTTCATCGGCTTTTTCATTGCCTGGTATACCCTCGTGCTCTGGAACCCACCATAGAGTTACGTGGTTTTTGCTGGCCAGTTGCTTGAGGTTGCCTAGGCATTCCCAGACAAGCTTGGATTCACAGCTATAGGCTTTCAGAGCCTTTATTGCTGCTTGGCTGTCTGTCAGAATATCGATTGTTGCACCTTTATAACCTTTCCTGAGGTTTATTCTAGTGCAGAGGTTTATGGCATAGACCTCAGCTTGGAAGATGGTAGTTTTGGTTCCAAGGGCTTCATAAATGCGGCAGCCAAGGCCCTATAAGCCCGCGCTAGTGCCTCCTTCCCCCATCTTTGACCCATCCGTGTACCAGTGGAGCGATCCTCTTTTAAATGGAGGCCCTCCTGTTGACCATATTTCTCGGTCCGGAATGTTGACTTTGAAGGGTTGGTCAAAATTGTATGTTATTTGCATAACGTCTGATACGGTATACGCCGTTCGCTCTAAATGGGCGAGGTTTAGAATTTCTAAGTGGCCTGTTAGATCCCCTGATTTAAAATGGTTGATCCTTGCGAGCGTTAGCGCATGTAGCATCGCCTCCGTTTGCACCTGTAAGTGTAGGGGCGTTATCCCTAACATGGCTTCCATTGCTGCAGTTGGTTACTATAAGAGAAACAGTTTATACCGGCATACTAAACGCTGTAACCAAAATCCAAATAAAGGGAAGGTCACTAAAAGACAAACTGCTCAAAGTGATGGACAAACAACGTTACTTTTTAGCACACTTTATAAACATGACCAATTATTAAAAAGTGAATTATTTCCACGTATGCGGGCAGATGAGGTAGCATTAACTGCTAAAAAAGATCGCTTGATATGTCAATATGCTTATTCCTATATAAAGGGGCGTAAAAGTAAAGGTAATATCGACTTGGTTAGACAAAATGTACGACGCTTGGCAAAACTACTCATTTTTGCAAAAAAAGCACATGGTACCGAAATACGAGAATTAATGGATCTACTGCGTCCGTACAGGTTTGAAACCATTGTGAATGGCATTAACGAAATCGCAAAATATAATTCTGAAACGGAGAGATATGAATCACCATCTTTGGCCATGAACTTTGGTACGTTGTTAAAAAAATGTTGCGACTTGGGATATATTCATTTACTGCAAGAAAAGACAGATACCAGTACCCCACGCAAGGAATTAAAAATACTAAAAAAGTTAATTGAATCTCAATGGGCGGATGTAGTTTCTGCGCTGGCTGTCACAAACTTGAATGAAAATAGATGGAATAAAGAAGAAATAATTCCTCTGTCTACAGATTTAAAGAAGCTAAACGAATTTTTAAAAGAAAATGCTGAACAATATTATAGTATTCTGAAAAGTGAACCCAAGGATTTTAAGTCTTACACTTCCCTTAAGGAAATACTTTACACCCAAATTCTACTTTTGAATAGAAGACGACCTGCAGAAGTAGCCCAATTAAAAGTTGAGACATACAAATCAATAAATATGAAACATCGTGAAGAAAATGAACTTGTTGAAAGTCTAACTGCAACTGAACGGATTCTATTGCAAACCTATAATCGCATAGTAATACGAGGGAAACGCGGAAGAGGAGTGCCGGTTCTTCTGTCTCCTGTCATGAAACAGCATTTTGATTATTCAATTGGCGTACGTGGTCATTTTACTAGCAATAATAATTACGTGTTACACACTTCTGGAAGAAATTGCATCGATGGAACGAAAATATTACACAAGTATGCCAACAAATGTGGAGCTACACAACCGTTTAGAATTACAGCAACACGCCTTAGAAAACATTTGGCAACAGTTTGTCAGTTATTGCAATTTTCAGAAGGAGACTTAGAACAGTTTTCCAAATTTATGGGTGATACACTGCGAACACATTGCAATGTGTATCGAATGGCTGATAGCGTATATCAAACTGCTAAAATTTCAAAACTCCTTCTACTAATGGCAGATGGCAAAGCAAATGAATTTGTAGGAAAACAGATTGATGATATTAACATCGCTCTCAGCCCTGTATATGAAAATACGGGAAACATTTTTGACGAAATATCTACAATTCCCTCTGCTTCATTAGCAGGTCCATCCACTTCGTCACCAACTGGAACTTCTGAAACGGAATTTATAATGAACGGAGAAGTAACAAAAGAGGTCATAGATGAAAACGAAGACACTGAAAAAGAAATTTCCCAAAAACGAAGCAAGGTAAATAGAAAGAAGAAGATTCCCCGTCAGCGACAACCTTGGTCGGCAAGACAAAAAGAGATATTAGTAAAATATTTTGCTAAACACACTAAGAACAAACAGCCACCGAAAAAGAGTGAATGCCAAGAATTGCAAGATTTATATCCAGAATTATTTAAAGGCAGAGATTGGACGTCAATGAAAGCTGTAATTTTTAACATATATCGCGGAAACTTAAAAAACTATTAAAATATGCTTTTTATACCTACATCAACAATATTTGATTAATGTTTAATATTTGTATTATCTGTTTTTCGCTTTTTATACTTATTTATAAAGATGAGAACAATTCAAAAATTTCAGGGGCTTACTAAAATGAGTAAAAATGTCTTAAAGATGGGGCTGCGCATACGATTCGTTAGGGAGGTACTACTCCTTGAAGTTTGTAAGGCATGTCAATTTTCGCTAATTTTTTATTAACGAAGAAGGAAAAAATATCCATTACTAATATTTTAAGATATTGTATCTCCACACTGGCGCGTTAAAAATGTTTGCTCATTTTGGTGCTTACTGTACCCCCCTAAAATTTAAAACTCTCTGTTTAACACCCTGTATATTTATCGTGTTTTATTTCATGTAAACGTTTTGTAATTTCTGAAAAAAAATTATCAAAACATTTGACTACCATTAATTTAACGATCAATTATTAACCTAATAGAAAGATAAAGTTACCTTCAATATACAGCGTGAAAATGAAAAGTACCATAAAAGTTATGCACAGTTGAATACAAACATTTTGTTAAAAGCAGGCTTAGATTTGATGAAAATTTAGCAT
>JABXWE010042742.1:0-22509 GCA_014611495.1 Limonius californicus | reverse complement strand
CTCTCTCTCTTCGTTATGAATTTGGAACACAGTAGATAAGTTCATAAAAAGACTAAGTAAAAATTTCATCATAAACCTGTATACCAGCAACACAATAGTTCTCCAATAACTAGGCCACAGAAATAGTAATACCCGACTCAAAACACGCCTAATTCAGGACCTATTAAATTCATATGAAGACACACCGCTCGAGGAATTACGATCCTTCAAAGTTATTCTAAAGCGATCTCCTAATTATAACTTTTTGCATCGACAAACCATTATAACTGTTTCCCTGTTTACCATGGAACTTACTGTCGCCTACCTGAACGCTGGAAAACAAATTTCAGCCAATGTGAAAGATGATACGTATAATATACCAAAAACTAAATAAGTAGTAGAGTCTTGGTTCTGATTATGCAAAAATTACATACAATTTGAGATTGTGGTTAAAACGTTCTGCATCATCCAAGAAAATAATTATTTCTTGAAGTTTAGCTACATTTTTGGCATAATTTCCCAAAATTACTTTGAAATATTTGATTTTGATGACTATGTCAACAACTTATCTCTTAATTCGGTATTTAGAACTCCATAGAAAACAACTAGGAAATTAAGAAAAGTTCTTCTCTAAAATCGATAATCATTAAGATGCATTTAACATGAAATTTAAAAGCGTAATTAGGAGAAATAATTAAAATATATATACATGGTGTCCCTAAATTGCATTAAAAGCTTCAGGTAAACTTTTTCCTTTAAGAATTCTTAAGATCAAACTGCAAGAAAAAATTTGCTCCGCAGCTTAGTTTTCTTGTACAATGGCGTTAAAGTTCATACCTTTAGTGCAGAATTTTATCCAAGTGGTTATAAGAAATTTAGTAAATCATGTATTTGCTTACTGAGGAAACTTAAATTAATTCAAAACCGCTAATTAACATTGAATTAACAATTTAGTTTTTCGTTTGGAAGTACTGTTAAAAATCATACATGGGTACTGTGATATTTCGAAAATCTGTTGTTTGCGTTTTGACACGTGTGTCAAGTAAATCAATTAAGAATTGACATTACGAATTCTGCATTAAATTCGCCTTTAGTTCGTGTTATTGAGTTCACCTGTGTCTTGACCATCATCATGGCGTATGCTATAAACGAGTACGTGGATATGTTTTGGATTCTTGCGGAATGTGAGAGAAACTGCAATGAGGCTGCTAGGGTTTACGCTCAGCGTTTTCCTAATAGAAAACATCCAAGCCACGTAGCAATTAGAGCTGCAAATCACAGTGTTGCTAAGTTTTTAGATTCCTTAACTGGCTCTTATGAGGAAACTAAGCGCGATAGGAAGTTCCTGTTTGCAATTTTGCTTTTAAGGCAATTTAGGGACACCCTGTATATATACCTGCAGGTACTATGGATTATTCAGTTGCATTTTGCATGACCTTAACAGTGGCAAAATGCCATCCGAAAAGAAACTGTTCACATTATTGGATGAAAAACGATATGAAATAGTTTTTCATTATAAAGAAGAAATAGCTAAGAAAGTGCAATCAATCCACAGGTATTAGAGTGATTAAAAAATACTCCAAATGCTCCACTGTTTGAGATGGGCGGAGGATCATCGCCATTGGGCTCCTAACAATAGCAGAAGGTATTATTTAGTGATGAGTCAACCTTTAACATTAACAATCCTGTTGGAAGCACATATATTAGAAGATTTCCCGGAGAAGAATTTTCATGACACTGTGTTCTGCCAACAATTAAACATCCAACCTCTGTCATGATATGGCGCTGTATGTCTGCTGAAGGTGTTGGTAGACTGCATGTTGTATCTGGCATGATGAATGCAAACAAATACATTGCTGCCCTAGGACAAGATGCTGCCTAGTGGAAAAGAGTAATTTCCTGACAAAACCTTTATCTTTCAAGATGATAATGCTTCTTGTCACAGAGCAAAGGTTGTTCTGTCTTGGATGTCGACCAATAACGTTAAAAGAATAGACTGGCCAGCACAATCCCCGGACCTAAATCCTATAGAAAACTTATGGCAGAGGATTTCTAACATTATTTCAAGAAAAATCACATGGAACGCCTGGTATCGCTGCATTACGAAGGAAGAATTAGAAAAACTGGTGAATTCCATGCCAAAAAGGTGTGAATTAGTTATCAGAAACAAAGGATGTGTTAAGTACTAAAATATTTTAAAATAAATTAGTGTGCATTGTAATAAATGTTTAGGTGTAGACTACATTATTATATATAATGTAAAATTATTCTGTTTTTGAATAAACTTTATATATGGAGTTGCTTTCGTTTTTTTTATGGATCAGAATTTGTGCTATTATTATTGTTAGTATTGTGTTTAAGTACCTGTATTATATTTGAATTAAACGAAAAATATTTGTAAAAAATGGGTTTAAACTGCAATTTATATTATTTGTGCAATTGATGCAGAACTTTTTCACACCACTGTACGTAGTAAAAGAAGTTTGATTTTACCGCATTTCAGCACTACTTTTGGCAATTTTTTATGAATTGTTGTTTTCAGCTTATTTCAATCTTGGATATATTCTCTACAAGGTATTAAAAATCGCAATTTGAAAGGTCGCCTATTACGTAGCTATGGTGACAATAGAAAACGCTAATTTTGAGGCACTTTAGTAGCCTCTTAATTTATTGTAACTAATTATTCAACAAACCCATGTATAACAGTGCAAAATATTGATCTGGCAGTAGGTACTTAAAATTAAAATAAAATTGAAAAAACATAATTTCAAAATTTTGGCAGTATGCCAATTTTACATTTGGTTTAAAAATATTGAATATTTGAAAACCAGCCCATTAAGTAGTTGTTAATAAATGAAAGATAGGCCCTTTAAACTCGTGGTGGCCCACTTGCTCGCCACCGTTTGCTGGCGTGTCTTTTTGCTCGAGAACTATTTCCTCGCCACGCCAATTATTCGCCGGGCAGATGCTCGACAAGAAATTAATACTTAAAATAAAATATTATCTGTAAACATTTAGTACTTGCTGTTGGTAATTCTCACATTTCTTTAAGGAGCTGTACCTAAATTCCTGTATGATAATACTGATTTTGTTTTTGTTCCTAATAAAATTAACTAGAAGTGGATTTGATTTTTATGTTGTATATATTTTTTAATTATTTTTAATTAATAGCTGTTCAAAACATCGTTAAAATTGTATTATTGATACAGAAACAGCATTTGTGCTTTCGAGAATTTTAATAAACACACAACCCTCAGACCACTTCGTTGTAAAGAATAATTAATTTATTCGTTATTATACTTAATAGTTAGGTTATGTAAACAAACATGTTTTTTAATAGTTAAGGTATTCGTTAAAAGATTATACAAAATAACGGCGGTTATTTGCGCACCACAAATTATAATATACTATTAAGTATCTGAAACTGAAAAAAAGCATATTGTTCTGAATTTTAAAGTTAGATACTTTAGCAAACAATCATTTGATTTGTCTTAGCGTTTCGGTGTCAAAATTGCGGATTACTAAAAAGAACATACATACAGGGAATTTTTCTTTTTAGTAAACATTGCCTATGTATACTTTTAAAAAGAACGCGTCAATTACGCCTATTGTATAGGCAACCAACTATACAGACAACTAAAGCATGATGTGGACAACACAATCAAATTAGTTCAAGGTTCAAAAACTAAATTGCTCTTTATTTAGTGTCTTCTTGAGTTTTTTAGACAACCATGTACAGTAAAGACGAAAAATTGGAAATTCTAATGTGGTTTCAGAATGGAAACAGCTTAAGAACTGTGAGAGAGTTATTTTCACTAAAATATCCAAAAAGACCTATTCCTTGTATTCCAACCATACAAATAATTGTTAGAAAATTTAAGTGAGAGGGATGCGTAATAAATTCCCATAAAATAAGAACTGAAAGTAATCACGTTTTAACCGAAGAAATGAAATTAAATATTTTATTCTACGTTGAAGAAATCATAATTAATAGTTATAACAAAAAATAATAATTAAAAAAAGTCTGCGATGGCCGAGAATCGAACCCGGATCAACTGCTTGAAAGGCACCTATGCTGACCATTACACCACCTTACCGCTGATGTATTTCTGTTGTACAAAGTACAATGTTCACAGACCTTACAGAAATATCACCCTGTCGATTTTTGTATTTAACAAATAAGTCATCATCTGTGTCCTATATACAGTGTGAAATACATATTTAATATAAAAACTGCATCAACGTAACCTTCATACTCAAATCATTCACAACTCCCGTGACGTTTATTTCTGTTTTTTAGTTGTCGGTATAGTTAGTTGCCCACACAATAGGCGTAATTGACGCGTTCTTTTTAAATAGGCAAAGTATACTAAAAAGAAAAATTCCCTGTATATAACTTCTGCTTCCAGTTCAAAATTTTATGGAAAGCTTAACGTCTAGTAGTTTAAAAATAGAACCCGTACATAGTACTGCCAGTAAATGTCTTCGTGAGCATATTTCCCAGCGAGCAATCGGTGGCGAGCAAACGACGGCGGCCAAGTGGTGGCGAGCCAATGACCTACAACCTGTAAGTTTGTACTGCGCTAAAAGATGTTAAAACTTTCCATTAAAATCCTAATTCTAATTTTTTTCAACTCATTAATATTTGCTCTATACGGCGTATGGAACAGTAAAAACGGTACAATTACGAATCTGTAATTAGATGTGGGCTCCAGTTTTCCATCTCCTAGTTCTGGAAAAATGATATTTTTTCAGTCGTGTCCGTAACACATGGAAATTGGTTGCAGTTTGAGCGCTAGTGTATTGTTTAACAATCTCACACGAATAACAGCTGAGAAAAGCGAATATGGTTTATCAAGCTGTAAGCAGTATGATTGAGCAATAAGATCATCTGCAACTTCAAGCGCTATGGTTAATGTTGAGAGTTCAATGATATATATATATATATATATATATATATATATATATATATGTGTGTGTGTGTGTGTGTGTGTGCGTGTGTGTGTGTGTGTATGTGTGTGTGTATTTATACAGTAACTCGCATTTGGTTTATGCACGATTACTATTCTTTTTATTTACAAAACCAAGCTTAGCTAACCCAAAATAATTATAACATCGGTCTGTATGACAGCATCATTCTGTTCAAATGCAAATTACCACCACAATAATATTGTTTTGTTGGTTATTTGTTTGCATTCGGAAACACGTGTATGTAGTTTATGCATGTTAATTTGGTTCAAAATGATTCAGTTTGTTATCTCATAATAAAGCTAAAACATAAAATAAACTGTGGGTTACATACACAGCATTGGCAGAAATTCAAAATCAATAAGAAGTAAAAAAATACGTGCGTATATGCATGTGCATAGGAGAAAAAGTGAAAGCCCACGTGTACAGAGCTTGTAAATGCTTAAATTCCAGGGTAACTGCATGTTGTCGCAATTGACAATTAATATTTGTAATCCACAAGGGTCTCCCTATACCACAGAATAAATACATGACGAATAAAATTCAACGTTTCTCGAAGTTTATATTTCTAGCATTTCATTGTTTAGCAGAGAACATTTAATTTACTACATCTGCGTAAAAATCGAGAAAAACAAACTGGTTATTTATATTGTGCATGTGGGAAAGTAGATCACTGAAATCCTCCTTACTAAATTCCAGCAGTTAATCGCAAATGTAAACGTAAATGCGAATACAAAGTGTGTTCATTTATTTGTACGTCACGAGTCAGCTGTATTCGAATTTGTCCTCGTCCAGCGCAATGTACTTTACAATCAGGGGTTTATATAGCAGATTTCTGGCATGTGTCTGTCCACGCTCATAAATTGTTTTAAAATTTTAATTAATGCAGCTGCTTTTAAAATTGGCTTACGATAGTGCTGAAATACTTCGGTCACATCAATTTTAGATTTCTCATAAAATGAAAATATGCAAGCTTTGAGTAGATTTTGCAACTGACATTTATATTTCATCATTTTTATGGAATATAATCTAGCGTGATACTAATTTTACGGTCTAGGCATCCATTTAAATAAAACTGTCGTGCGGGTTCGGTCCCCAAGTGTTAATTCGATTTCATTCACTGCTATGTTAAAGTGGTTAGGCATCACACAGAACACGACTTGATAACGTATTCTAGTTTCCAAATGCGTATGATACAAATATCGACCAATGATAGTGAGTGCAACTTGGAGCTTCAGTTGTACAGACCAAAAGATACATAAATTAGTTTCTTTTTAAATAAGTACTACATAGATTGTAATGTTTTCCAGGGGAAAATTTTATAATAACTCTTGTACAGATAGATTATGGGGTGCTACTGTAAATCTACTAAATATATATGTCTACTTCTAAAACTCAAAGTTACATGGTAACGTTTATTGTGGAAATACATTGTGGGACAACATTTAAACAGAAAGCATTCTAGTCAAATTTCAAAATAAACATTGTACCGTCTTTTTGAATATCTTAGACTCCATCCCATCTCATTGGCAACAGCGCCATCTTCCCACACATCGTCTCATGTTAATTTCGCAACTCAATTGTTTCAATTATCAGAGCAATGAAATGCTTGAAACCTTGTAAGTTATTAGCTGAATTTGCAAACGTAGTTGCAACTGGGAACTAGAAAATCTTTTTTCAATATTTCCAGCTGTACGAAATAGATTTGAAACCAATGTTGAACATTGAATACTGAGAATGTTTTATTATCATTTTGAAATATATAGGTCTAAGAAAGACTTTATTGGTTTTTTCATCTTCTTCCTTCCTGGAGTTGCGCTAATTAGATGAAATTCTTGCGAGATTGGATTTTGTTAGTTATAGAAAGAAATTCCTTTAAAAACCATATATTTCAGAGTAAACAGTATACTGGGCTGGTAGTTCTTTGGTTCTTATGGAAGCTTTAGTAGCGTCGCTTAATTTAACGTCTCATAACCTTCAAGAAGATCTTGTTTGATACGAATATTGTTTCAAATGCAACTAGATTTTGTCTTGTAAAAACATTTTAATTTTGGTTACTCGGCTTAATTTGTATTTGATTAAATTAATTTTTAATTAGAAGTGACGATCAAAATTCCGTCTTTTATATTTAAAATTCTTCAATGCCAAGCAGAAATAAACGAACAATTCTTTACTAACGAAGGAAATATCTTTTTTATATCCTGTACATTTTACTGTGCTTCTTTTTATGTCTTAAAATGGTTTATACTACCTGATCTTTGAGCAATACAATATATTGAATACCTTGACGTGGTAGATGAAACAAAACATGCATTTGAGAAGTTCTTTAAGCTTGTAACTATTAAGAGGATTGCATCAGAATAGGCTTTGTCTTGAAAGTGTGAGGACTAATTTTAGAATCTTAATCGGGAGGAATTACCTTTGTGATATAATAGGCTGCATATACCGCCAATATTGCATAACTTCTAACTGAACTGATACTATATATATATATTTATATATATATATATATATATAAATATATTTCATAAAGGGGTAAATTTTAGGTAGTTAGTAATTATTTTCTGGAAAACAAGCAACAATGAACAGTTTTCATGCTTGCAAAAGCAAGGGTCAAAAATTTTCCGTTGCTCAAGTAAACATTGTTAGGCGGGCTCTACAAGCAAGCAATTAAGTAAAATTACGTAAATGGGGACACTTACCCGAAGCCGTATTTCTTTAATTTAACAGGATAGTCAAACTTAGATCCTTTGCGCACTTGAATACCTCGTAATACGCACTGCTTCTTTATGGAGAGGCACATGGGGGACAAAATTATTAATATATCAAATTAGATAGCAGTCAAAATAAAGAGGGTTTGTAAGTTGAAGTGACGTCGCTAATTTCGTATTTGAATTATATTTTGGCGCGTACGCTCTCCAACATTTTCCAATCAGTGTACCAACTGTAAAACGTCCTGACTGTCCCTAACTGTCTAGAAATTCTAGCATCGGCAATAAAAAAATTAATTTTTCTGAAAATGGACGTGTATAAATGGCTTACAAACTCACAGTTTCTGAAATCTCTATTATATTAACAAAATCCCGAGCCTTTCGCAGTATGACAACAATTGTAGGTCACATGAGCGGCAAAAGCGATTTAATCAGTCAGCAGTAGTGGCTGACACATCGAGAGAAAGTGAGCAAAATCAGTGCAGGAAAACGGAAAACCCTCGGTATTAGACCGACACTACTTGTATTTTCACAAAAGCGAACCACTTGACCACGAATCTTGCCAAATATATATTCAGCAAGTGCAGTACACTCAAATCCCACTTTGCTCGATCGGATCATTAAAATAATTTTAACCTCAAACGTAGCGCGTCACGTGTAGCGCCCGCGAGAGCGCAGGCAGGGACGCACACCACGATTGTGTTTCACCTGCCATCTAACCAATTTTCTCTTGTAATATGACCCTTTCTCAAAAAGGTTCCCATTTATAGTCTATTTAAACAAATCCCCCACAGTTAAAGCATTTTATTCAAGAAAATAATATATCAAATTGTAATATAGAATTCGACAATGGAATGTAAAACAGGCATATTTAATAAACTACAGCTTTAAAATATCTTGCACAGCGGTAACAATATGCTTGGCAGAAATTCCGTAGTGCTCCAGAAGGGCACTGGGAGGTCCGGAACGAGGTACCGTTGGTACAGCCAACAGTTTGACGATGATTCCTTTTTCTTCTGCAACTGCTGATAGTACAGCTTCACCTAAACCTCCTTGCGGATAGTGGTCTTCCACCGTGACTATCCTTCCACCAACTTCTTTCGCGTTTTTAATGATAGCATCCTGGTCAATTGGTTTAACAGTAAAAGGATCCATAACCCTTACGTTAATTCCAGCTTTCCCTAATTCTGCTGAAGCACTTAACGCTTCATGAAGAGTTACTCCAGCACCAATTACTAAAACTTGGTCGTTGTTCGATTTCTTCACAATATGAGCTTTTCCAATCTGCAAAGTTATTTATGTATTCAGACAATAAAATTCCCAATCAGCGCATTTATACTTACATGGAAAACTTGATCATTGGGATAGATAATGGATGTAGCTGGACGATTTGTACGAATGAAACATATGCCTTGGGTGTTTGCTGCCAATTCTACAGCACGTTCGCAGGACACAGCGTCGCTGGGATAAAAGATTGTGCTGCCGGGAACTGCTCTGAACATAGCAATATCTTCTAAACCCATTTGGCTAGGTCCATCTTCGCCTATGCTTACTCCACAATGGGATCCAACGAAATTCACATTGGTTTGAGAAATTGCACCCATACGAATCTAAAAATGAGGAAAAGTCATTCCGGATGTTTGTTAAAGTAATGAGTAATATTAAAATAGGTTAAGTTTAAAAGGGTGCCATGTATATACAGATAGAAGAAAAAAAGCACACTTGTAACAGATGCCAAACATTTTGCAACGTAAAATACACGGCATATAGGTAATAGGTCTTACATATGTTTTTCTTAACTGTTATTAAGTGCAAACCAACAGTTATAACAATTTTCAACAAAGTCTTTCAATGACTAAATATTGAAAACATTAAAAAAAATGTCTTTCAGTGATAAAAAGTTAAGAACTGTTCAGTTCTCGCAAGAATTATTCTATTATCGCATAGTTTATCATGGTCACCAGAAGAAATAGTAACTAAGTAGGAAAGAGTATAATATACATGTTTATAGAGAATATCCGCATATATCTGTCTAGTTTTAAACAAACAAAAATAGCATAAACTACGTCAGAAAATAGACAATTTAGATATACAATACATAACAGTAATTTTCTTGGAGTTTAGCGTTCAAATATATTGTTTTGTAATGTTATTTGCTCTTACAGGAAAAAAAATTATTTCAGTTTAATATATGAAATTAAAGCCATGTTTTCAACTTTAAACTCTAACCCCGATATCGAGAAAATGCATTTCGATTATAAATTAGGAATTTCTACTTTTATCTCCCAATTCTTATTTAAAGTCGAGATTGAGGTCAAAATATATTTTACCGCGTTGCTTACGGATAACAGTAAATCTTGTTAAAGAGGGGTCAATAATAATATAAATAAATTTGTTACTATGGCAACCGGGAGTAATGCTTATGTTTTCTCAGAGACAAGAGCCTCGCCTACTCCACTATATGCTGGTGTCCATATAATGTACTACTACTCGCGAATAATATTTTAATTAAGAATCAATTTCCTTTTGAGCACCGGTTTTAACTCGTGAAAACTATTTTTGCCACAGCTCCGGTCTAAAAATTGTTTTATCGACGCTGATCAAAATGTCATTTATGTTTGGTAGAATTTTTAATGCAGTAAAGGTAAAAAAAGCAAATATTTATCTTAAACAAGGTATTTTGATGTATAATGTACCTTTAATTTGTAAAACTAAAAACCAGATATACAGAACTAAATTCTAATTACCTGATCAAAAGCTCTGGTAAGGAATGTAGCAAACGTAGATACAAACGCGACAGTGCGATCCCTACATGCAGCTCCTATGGCAACACCCACCAGATTTTGCTCAGCAATGAAACATTCAATAAATCTGTTGGCATCCACTTTCTTTATTTTCTCGGAATAAGTGGAGTTTTTCATGTCTCCGTCTAATGCAATTACTCTGGCATTATTTTGAGCAATCTTTGCCAAAGCGGTGCCATAAGCGACCCTAGTTGCCACAACTTCCCCTGATTTGTATGCAGGTGGCGTTGCTAGTTTAATATTAGTAATATCAACTACGGGGGCGTCATCTTTCAAAGGTTTTTGTGGATGTAGTTGAAGTGGACCCTGGTTTTTCACAAGACCCCGGAGATGCAGGAGAACTCTTTCAGCTTGGTCGCCCAAAGGCTTTCCATGCCAGTTTTCCAGGTTCTCGATTTTGGGGAAGTTCTTGCCTTTCAGGGTTTTGGCTACGAGTGCTGTTGGTTTATCTTTAGAAGTGCTAGCAACATGGAATGCTTTTACAAGTTCTTCAACGTTATGGCCATCTACAACAATAGCGTTCCAACCGAAAGCTTCTAAACGGCGTTGATATATATCCACGTTGTGATCTAAACTAGTAGGTTCTGATTGACCAAGGCGGTTTACATCGAGAATGGCGCATAAGTTATCCAGTTTATAATGACCGGCAAAATGAATTGATTCCCAAATAGATCCTTCCGCACTTTCCCCATCTCCAATCAGACAGTAGACCCTAAAAATATATTTGGTAACATTATCAGTGCAACACTAGAATCTATTTTTGTATGTGTAAACGATATTCTTTGCGCAAATAAGGCAGATAAGACATAACAGTCGTTATTTTATCAGTGACCCAACAAAGGTCATAGTATCGTTAAGCGTTAGAAGTTTAAACTTTAAAGGAACAAATGTAGTGGAAAGTCATAAAGTAAGATTTTGTCATGACTGTGTAAAACGCAGGTATATTTCTGAAATTTACCTGTAGCTGGCTTTGTCATAGTTTTTGCCGACAAAAGCCATTCCAGCAGCAATAGCCAACCCTTGTCCAAGAGATCCAGTCCCGACGTCAATAAAATTCAGTCTGGGTGTAGGATGTCCTTCCAGATCTGAGCCTAATTTCCTCAAATTTTGCAGGTCTGCAATGGGGAAAAGACCGGCTTCGGCCCATGCTGCGTACAAAATAGGGGCTGCATGACCCTTTGACAAAACAAATCTGTCGCTGGAGGCATCTCTAGGTGCCGAGACTTTGTAACGCATTGTGTGAAAGAACAATACGGACAGAACCTCTGCGATTGAAGAGCATGATGTAGGATGTCTGTGGAAATAATTTCATTTGTTTAAAGTTTATAGCAAAGTAGGCGAATTAAATTAATCATAAGAAAGTAGAGGCAGTATACAGATCAATGATATTAAATATTTCGAGTGGTATACAGTATCTTCATATCTGACTTTCATTGAATGACACCGACAATAGTAGGGCACACAAGGTCAATATGGTCAAACAATTTATACACAATTTGCAAAAAATTGCAAGGTCAGAATTACCATAGAAGTATTCTTCCAGGATTTTAGTTATTCATAGATATGCATACTTAGTTATTTTGAATATTGGTAGTAAACGTCGGATTTCTACTTTTAGGAACGGAATACTTTTTTGTTGCCCATAATTATACAAAGTTTAAAAATATCAGGTAAATAATTAAAATCTAAATTACAAGGCTATCTAAGCTACCGTCAGCACAAGTTAATTACAAGGCTTTGTCATTTGCGATATAATTAGATTATGAAGCGATATTGAAAATGCAGAACTATTTTTAACAGTATTTTCATTAGCTTTTAACCGCAAAATTTCTAAAAACATATGAAGTACATCAAGAATGTCTTCTAGTCAATAAGGTTATCTGGGCGTACAAAACGAGATTAAAATGAAAATCTTAATTAAAATTTTTTGCTAGACGATACCATATGTGTCATTCAAATGAAAAGAAAGCCAAATTCACATAAATCATCGTTTTTTTTACTTTTTGACCCACTCACGCACAAGACGACCTTGAAAAATACCAATATAATATTTTGAAGTAATCGTTTATAACGAGTTACGTAACTATAGTTTTAAATACTAGACAAATAACTAGACAGGGTTGCAAATATAGTTTGGTTTCTTGGAAGCCCATTATGTTTATATATTTACAAAATTTGGGGGTGTCGTCTGCACAGAGGAAGAGTTTTCTGGTGGTCAGAAAATAGTTGAAAATAAGTATTTCTAGTTAGTTTTTGAAAAGTGTATGCTAAATTTTTTTGAATTGATTTTTACATAGAAAAAACTGCTACTACAGGTTTTAATGAATATCAATCATTACTTTTAGTACATCGATTTTTATTTCAGTCTAGTTATCGTATTTTACAAGGTGTTCTATTATTTTGTATTTCTATTTGAAAACCGGTATTTTGAAAAATAGTTTTAAAACTAAATGCGCATTGGAAATAGTTAAGCGTATAACTGTTCCCATATAAATAAAAAACAAATAGATGTTATTCTAAAATAAAAATATAAACGAAAACTAGACATACCCAGAATTGCAAGCACTAGTTGAAGTAATACTATGAATTCTAAGCCTATTGGCGATATCTTTGAGAGTTTCAATGTCTACAAATTTTTGTCCCGGCATGTTTCTTCGACGCAAATTGACACCAGAATGAGATAACCAAGGAAGTTTATCTTCTTAATATTTATTCGTATCAGTGGAGCACTATCAACCACGCTTGCCCGCCTGATCGTAAATGCATTTACTTTTAAGTAAAATAAATGCCGAAGAATATTATTATGGTCATGTGTTGACCCCCATCTTAAACCACCTGGTTTCCCTCCCCAAAAACAAGAACGCGCGCACCCTACGAGTTTAACGATTTCTTACCCTGAATTTGAAGCTTGCGTCGAACTGACGGAATGTATTCGAAGTTTGTTAGCGATGTCTCGTAATTCTTGGATGATTTTTGCTTCAAGTTTGTGGTAATTGGCCATGCTGCAGCTGTAGGGTTCGAGTCGTACAGAGAGGTTTCTATGGCTGACTTCTCTAACCTCTCCTTGTCGGCGTATCGCAGCGCAAGCCCCGCTTGGAAAAATTAATCAACAAATGGTTTCAGTTTAGACAAGCGTAGTAAATATCGTGGAGAACGCGGCGTTTTTTGATTATTCTCTTATGTAATACCACGCTAGCACGCCACTGAATTATACGACCAACTGAACACTTGGTTGCGTAAAGTATCCTTGGCAGTAAACCATGCTCCCATTGGTTGTTCAAGTTGAAAATCATTCCACTTACCTACCATAAACGTATTCGTTTTCCCTCGTTTATGATAAATCTAGAACTTTCCACGAACGATTTGCGTTTATCATACATACATATCTAGAAGGTACATTAAAAGCTCTTCGTAATTCATCAAAATTATTTTGTAATAAGTTTGTACCAAATTAACTATTTACTTAAGAACAACTAATACATATTTATTTCCAATTTACATCTTTCTAATTGTGGTGTGTAAGAACACATGTTTTACTCTCCTGTATCAATGATGATTTTTGTAAAACCCATTTATGCTATTTTGGCGATATCATAGATTAAATATGTATCGAAACGCTGTTTATAGGAAATATACGCAGACTTATTTTATGCTGTAGTTTTTAATACATTGCAGCAGCCAAGATAGGAAGCAATTAATTAACTCAATGTTCATGTAGGAAAAATGCCCCATCACTGTTCATACCATAATTTTTATTTACTTATTAGTATCATTGTCACTACTCACCTACGCTATAGAAAGTAAAATTACTTTCTTTAGTAATCGCGATGAGTTTTAGTTTATCATATTTTCGCAAGATATATTCCGAAAAAGAAAATTAGTTGTTTGTTATCACTATGCAAGTACACCATAATTTCTGATTACATACAGGGTGTATCAGAAATGAGAAATAGGTACAAACATTTAAAGCAGTAATAGATTGGCTCAAGTAGAATTCAATGGTACTATTCATTTTTCAAAACTCATTACGTTTATTTTTTGAATTAAAAATAAAATAAAATTTTGTTTGAAAACTGCTGACGATACATAGAAAATGCATTTAAACTGTAGAAGGTTATTACCTAATTGTAAAGTAAATCCAAATTGTCAAACACGTAAAAACTTGTCTGGCTTGTGATAACAACAACAGACTGAATAGAAATTACTGACCTACCTAATAGTATCGGTTTGTGGCAGGTGATAAGAACTTTTTTTGCACTTCTATCTTACTCTCCTTTGCATAACATGTCTTTGAACTCAAATTTTTGTTATTATCCTGCGGTACTCAAACAATTTTGGGTCAATTATTATTTTCTCATATCTTAAGGGTCCCATTACCAAAGAAATGTTTTTTCTAGTTTGTATATATTGTAATCTACCATCGGATTTAATATTTATACCTATTCCTGATACACCCTGTATATATATATATATATATCGTATTTGGAACATGTAGCAACTTGCATAAGGAAAATTTCTTATGATAGTGGAAACTGTAGTTTAAATAACTACCAGCACACATTGTTCAAAGTAGTTGATAATCTTCTTGTACATTGATAAGATTGAAAGATTTCCTTATATATACAGGGTGTGTATAAATTAACGAAAAAGCTACAAGTGGCGATGTCCTTCGAAAAATTCTTAGTCGAAAATTTAATACTAAAATGTTGTACCAAGCGTCCTGTGTTCTCGGGGACCATTTAAAAGAAACATACATTTGGCAACAGTGCACCCAAACAGATGTTACTATGCACGGTAACTAACTACTTATATTAATTGTACGAATTGAAAATCGTCTGCTTGTAAACATAGTTCCAATAATCGTGTAATTTCTAATACAGCCGAGTATCACGTTTCTGACTTCGTCAGCTTTTGATGGAGGCGTAACATAAACTGTTTCTTTAATAAAGCCCCAAACAGCAAAGTCTAAGGGTTGAGATCGGGTGATCTCGTGGGCCAATCACTGTCTTACATTACGGGCAAAATGAGCAGGAGCTCCATCATGCATGTATATCATATTAGCCAGTGTGTTTAACGGAATCTCATCAATAACTTATTCCAAAACATTTAGGTATTGATAGAAATTACGGCGATTTGTAGGTAAATTAGTCCAACAACCCTATGGTTGTTTATGCCCAGCCATACATTAACGGAGAACCTTTTTTGGTGACCATATTTTCTCAGCCCAATAGTGGATATTATCGATATTAAACACAGTATTGTAAGGACCCGCAGAATTAGATTTTAATTATTACTTACAAACGTATTGTGTTTTTCTTCACCGTAATTTAATTTCAAGATTCTAATTATGGTATTATATCAAATCGATGACACAGTTTCTTTCAAGCGGTAGGTTAAGGTGTTTATTTAATGTTTAGTTTTCGTAAGCCTGCAGAGGCGAAGGTCGGAAGTTATTTATGTCTTTATAGTTCCTGAAATTTTAGAGTCGCATATTTATTATGTTTAAGTTTCTCGGAATGGTAGATTATGTTCATTCATTCCTGACCTGGATTAACTAGTTGTAACGTGTTTAATTTATTAAAGGAACATATAAAAGTTTCGTGGTTTTAAATTTGATGTTTTCAGCAACAATATGTGTTTTGAAAGGTGTATTTGTTTGTTGATAAGATTTGTCGAGTTCTGAAAACGGACTGGGAAATTTGTAACTCCGAAGTGCAAATTCAAATCTTTGTATTCATTCTCAGTAATTGGACATTCAAGGTTGCTTTAAGCTGCCCAATTCAGCCCCATCGTGCTGCAACCCGGTGTTCCCTCAGCTCCTATACTTTACCTTATAAATAATTAGTCAAACAGGGAGGGAACCTTTTTGGACCCCACGTTGCTCTGCCATTTCAGATCGGCTTGTCATTCGGCATTTCACAAATAATAGCTAATAATTACCTGCTATATCCGCCTTGCTTAAATCCTTTGTCATTATATCATTTCCCTCAAAAGATTAATACCCTGTAGGATTTTTCCTTCAATGATACATCCTTTCCCCGCTTTCAGTAGAGCGCTCTGGCTTGACCAGCGCCGCTGAAGAATTTTCCCTCAGCGTTACATCCTTTCTCCGCCTTCAATAGAGCGCTCTGGCTTGACCGGCACCCTTGGAGGATTTTCCCTCAGCGTTACATCCTTTCCTCGCCTTCAGTAGAATGCTCTGGCTTGACCGGCGCGCCTGGATGATTTTCCGTCGACATTACATCATTTCCCAACTACTGTCGCCGCTATAGGATCTTCTCTCAACCCTAGCTCCCTTTGGTTTCATTACCCCATTTTTTCCAAATTTTTGAAATTTTATCGTCGAAGCACTCTTGGGGTGCAACTTCCTGCAGTCTTGCTCCGTAGCAAGTTTAAAGAGAGCAAGGATTATATAGCTTTGACAATAAACATATTAAACCTATACAGCTTTTTATTTAGCAGACGCAATCTACTTTAGATTCAAACCTGATACTACATAAGAATTAATAAGAAACATAACACAACGTACATCATATGGAGTGTCCCGAGACGTTACAATTGGTGCCGTGACCAGGATCTAAGTCAGTAAAAGCTGAACTTGAAAATAACATGGCTATCTTCTAGGGAAAACGAAAAAAAAATCAGCTGTAAGAGCATATTATCTAAACAACCACAAAATTCATTAAGTGAAAACAACAATTTTATCAGAGGAAAATAACAACCTCGTACAACCAAGTAACAAGAGCAACTTCGTGAAAACAGCTAGGTATCGAAAATGTTACCATCAGATCACACAAAAGGGAAAAACTTAAATAAGTCCGTGCACCTGGATAAACTTTTGCATCGCCCGTCGTTTTAGTAAAACTGCAATAAGTATGTCCCGGAAAAATTAGTGATGTTTTTCTTACACCGGAAATGCAGAAATCCTCGTGGGAAAAGCACCCAACGTTTACATCTGAGGCGAGAAAATTCGCGTTTGACAAACACCAAGCATTTGGAACTACCTACTGCACACCGCCAGCGCAAAGCACTATAATCATTCGCTTAAAAAAAAATTGCTGAAGTCGATAGCTTTGGATACCTAGTGAAGCTGGAAGAAGTTTGAACGGTGTTAGAGTATTCGGTACGATGGAGAATTGAGTGGAGTTGGTGTGGAGATCTGTCGTTTTTGGAGCAAATTAAATCATTAACCCGAGCATTTACCCCGCCATCAAGATGGAAAGGAGTTTGGGAACAAGCGCCGTGCTGCAGGTCCTCCACAAGAAACCGAAACGTCTTCGTCTTAGGGGGGGCAGTTCACCGAGACGGACTTGGAGCAACCTAAATCATCAAACTGGTCATTCTGATTCAAGGAAGTTTGGAAAACCACAGCATGGCATCATCTTCACAGAACAAGGGAGTATTCATGGGGAAAGAGGGGTGTTCCAAAGCGAACCTGGCTGAACCAACGCACAGCATGAAGATAAGTGGTTGTGTTTTTTTTCTTCCTTATCTTATAGTTTCGTCTCTACTTCTATAGTCACAAAGAGCCAAGGATATTAATTAATAGTGGTATATTCTTTGATCGGTTTTGTTCTTTCCATACAGAGGTCAACTTTCTGGCAGTACCATTAACTGTAGGAGTAGTTCAGGGCTGTTTCCGTTCGGAGGTGCTATCGGTTTTTCAGGAACAGGCAGACGGCCAGACAAACAAAATCTATCAGCTTTAATATTCGCACCGGCGGTCAGCCTTCACTCGTGGGTTCAAAATGTTTATTGTTTAGTTTTTTTAGTCAGGCGGCGACGGTGTTTGTTTATTTTAGTTCTCAATTACTAGTAGTAGGGCAGGGTCAAGTCAAGGTCGATCTAAGCAGATGATATGTATTTAGTATTCTCAGGGATTTCGGGAGTCGTGTTGTAACCTATATTAGTTAACAGAAATTGGATTCTATTACGTTAGTTCCTGTGTTTTTGAGTTTTAGTAGAAAGGGAGCATGCAGCGGTAGCCAACCAGCTTTCCTTGTATTTCACCAATATAGGTTAGCAGTACGATACCAATTTCTTTTGTGCAGAATTATAATACGCAACTAAGAGACTCCACGCACGGAGGAGGGGGAGGAGTTTGTCTCGCTTGGCGGTACAAAGTATGCCACAAAGGGGGAGAATGTGAGGGGCCGTCCCGGGCCGCTTTTGTTATTGAATATTTTTGGTCCTTATAGCAATTGAATTGAAATTATTTTAGTTAGTTATTGAATTTTACCCGGGACGTGGTAGTACGTAATCAACAATTTTTATCATATTTTACGTTAGTATCGACTTATTTAAACAAAACAATATAAAACGGAGTAACATACTATAAAATTATGACTACCTAAGTAATAAGTAATATACTAATATGGGCAACAAACTGAAACTTTGGCAGGGGTATGCTTCGAGGGCCAATTGTCAGCTGTCACATTTTGATTGGTTTCTGTTATTGGTTTCACTAATCGCAAAACTGATTGTATAATAGTGAATCTGTGGCGTAGTATACTAAAAGCTATCACAACCCCAATAGCTCGCTGATTCTCACCGGGTAGAGACTGCTATAACGCCAGTTGGCACATTGAATGGAGGGTACATACTTGGAGCCTCGCCTCTCCGGCTCCAATGCCGTTCCCGCATGAGCGGATTCCAGATTTAGTGGATCGAAAATTATCCTTCCCGACTTAAGGTTAAGATACGTTCACTGGTTTCATAGCTAAGCTTACAAAAAATCCCGTTCCTAAGAGGTGTTGCATGACTCTCCCCGCCCAACTGCCCTCTACCACTTATTGGTTAGTCAAATGGCCCAATATATCAAAAAGGTTGTCGACCCCTTGTGTACCGTATTTCAAAGGAATCAAAAACGAAAGCTTTTCTATAAATTCTATCAAGCCTACTTATAGAAAGATTAGATTTAATTACCTTGAACATTGTGTCCACCTAAGATGAAGTATCCGAAGGTTCACGGTAACGTCATTATTTATAAAAAGTTAATTATTTCGAACTGGAATGTCGAAAGTATAACGGAAGCAGTTAAGAGTTTTGAAAATAAAATGAAACATCTTTTTTAGTTTGCTTGCTGTAATTATTGAGTTGTGTTTTTTTTGTCATACAACAGTGATTATAACTTTTACAATATAGAGTATTAGTTACTATGTTTGTACTGGTTTGGAAGGGATTAAAATTCGTTGAAGGTTTTTCTGCGCAAAATCGAGATTCCCTATATTATTCAAGGTATATGCCGAGGGTTATTACGCTTATTACAAACAAGTGTGGCCTAAATGGTCAAATTAAGGGATCTGATTAAAGTACGAGGTCAAGGCATCTATTTCGATCACATACTGGATAACTGGAACCAGCTTTGGCGTGCGTGCTAGCCAAAAGATATATAATATTAATAAGTTATTGTACATAAGAAAGTTATTATATTTCCCTTTATTTAGAGTCTGTGTATATGGTCGCTGATTGTGGAATAATATTTATGGCACCCATATTTCAAAACTTTATTATTTTTCGGGAAAACAAAGAGTCGGGCTGAAATGGGCAGAGTTGAATTCGTTCCCAATCAGCGCCGAACTCGCTCCCGGCGCAGTCTAAGAAGTTTTAAGATAATGGCTTAGGTATAGTTCACGTCAAGATTTATCATTATTGCCTAACCGAAGAGTGCCTGGTAATCGCTAGTTAACACTTAAAGAAGTTGTAAAGGCAGGTAAAATAGCAGATCCGGCTTTAGGAAGTTCAACATTTTCAAATACTGGTATATATATTTATTTATAATTTTTAATAATAAAGTTACACCATAGAATTATAATCATTTTAAAACAACTCTTTTTCAAAGTCACAGATGTTGTTATCACTGGCATTGCTGTCATCTCCACCTAAATTAATAATGACTTGCTTATGAAACGTGCCCATATTTATATAAGAGTTTTCTACTTCAATTACATGTTGCACTGAATGTTTCTATGTGAATGTGAATGTTATGAATGTTCGGGGGATATTTTTTTACTTCTTGATTTATAATTTTTAGTACCTCACTGCCTACACAATTGGTTCTCTCTTCCAATATACTCTTAAAGTTGTCCAATATCAGCTCGGTCGAATTAAACACTTAACAGTATGGTGGCCAACGCAATACCGTATGTCCATATTTGCTTGCCAGGTCATCTACATAAAATTGATTGCGAAATGTTTTTGTTTTTAATAATGTCCATTTCGCACAGAAGTTCATCAAGAACTGATATGCTTTGTGCTGTTTTACTTCTTAAGTATGAAAACTGTGCCATTAAGATAGACACGAAGCCAACGATCTAATCTAATCTCTGAAAACGAACTTATTACTCATGTAAGCTGATTAAGGAAGAAGCTAATTTTGATACATAGTTTGTTAGGTTTAATTAGAATAAGAATAGTTGAACAAAACAGAACATTTTAAGAAAAACAGAAATTTCCTACGTTTTGCTTGAGTCACAACTTTTAGGTAACCTCAGCCTCTTGGTGGGCAGAACCAAGAAGAGTCCCAATAATCTTTTTTAATCTGGGTAAAGACTAAGTACAGGGTCGAGAAGAGTCCCGGGCAGATTTGACGTCTCTGTTAAGAAAATTCTATTCCATTTTTATATAAACAGAGAATAGTTCCTCTCGGTGGACAGGTAGTTTATCGTAGGCATTCATTGTTCTATGTAAGGTGCTAGACTTTTCTGTCCATACTGCAAGTGGAATATTGCATCTTCTTATATATAATTTTCTAGTGAGTAATCGGCATTGCAAAACACCAATCCCTAGAATTGTTAACCAAGAGAGACTTACTTTTTGATGCTGTTGTTGAATGGCTGAAAAATCTAGTGGCAAAACAGTCTCCAACTTGGGCAGAATCAAGGAAGGGCTAACCAAATATATACCATAAATATTTTCCCGTATACGACTCTTTATTCTTGTATTATATTGAAAGAGCTACTTTTGTTGGATTTTCTTCCATCTACAAATCTTACATTTTTTAATTAATGGACTATAAGTTCAATATTTTCGTTAGACATTTTTTTTTATACAATTCAGTGTAATTTATCAGGACATTACTGTAATACCAAATACTATAATAAATATTCAACTACTACACTGTTTGGTAAAGAATTACCACGCGACTCTTTTCGATCCCTTGTTTAGTCCTACCTGGATTATAAAAGGTTCCATACCTGTCCATGGAGACGGACTCTTATGGGCTATCATCAAAAGGGATTAAGATTAAGACTCTTCTCGACGTTCCAACTCTTGGTATAATAGTATGTAAATTTACCTAAATGCGACGGTTGCTTTTAATCCGAGGTAGAAGTGTAAATCGTTGTTCTATATTTATATAGTAAGTATATAAGTAGATGAAAACATTATTACATCTAAGAAGTTGGCCTAATAGTCGCCAGTAATGGTAGTTTTTGGCTGCAGGTTTTACAATAATTCCTTCATCGTGCCAAAATTGACGTTGATATTTTTCCTGCAAATGGTTAGGAATGAAATATCGTGGGCGATTAAGAGCTTTTGACGTGATTGCATAGATTCTTGTTTCCAGATCAATACACGTATCATCAGGGGCCACAGTGTGTTACAGAAAAGGCTTTATTGCTGCTTAGCAGGACAAGATTTTCCATCGAGCATTGCACTCCTTTTTGCTTATCGCAAACGAAAATTAGTTTTAACTATACCAGAAGAAAGTTTTGTAGCTATGTATATTAACACTCCAACTGGATATTTAGTAAGAACCATTTTTTCAACACGAACAGTGTTTTAATCTGTGGACCTTCTACAGATTTTCTTCTTTTTAAATGCCACATATTCGAGAAAAATGTATAATTTTTATGCGAATAACCACATTTGAATCAAATTTTACCTGTCGTAGTAGATCAATTAAAGGTTTGAAAAATTGAAGTTCTACCATTTGATTAAAGGGGCAAAATGGAAAAATTTGGAATTCCCGTAGAACAGTGTTTATTTGAAAACAGATATCATGCACTATATATATATATATATATATATATATATATATATATATA